>CM074740.1:42247603-42287603 GCA_037367245.1 Phrynocephalus guinanensis
ATAACAAGTTTCACTTTCCTCTTTCTTTGCCATGGAAAGCCATGTAGGTATGTTTCTAAATGAAACATGGATCCAGTAAAAACAACTTGATATTTCCCCAAACCAAAGAAACAATTTATAACTCTTTTATTACCTAGAACAATGCTGGCGAACCTTTGGCACTCCAGATGTTTTAGACTACAACTCCCACAATCCTTTGTCATTGGCAATCTAGGCTCGGAATTCTAGGACTTGTGTTCCAAAACATCTGGAGTGCCAAAGGTTCACCACCACTGACCTAGAACAATTCATGAAATTGAACAAGGTTGTGAATGTATTGGGGAGAAAAGTCTGTAGAATTTAGTGGTGCTTACTTTTGAGTAGAGATGAATATAATTGCTCCATAGAAAGCACAGTCTTGGGTTCTTTGCTGCTGTAATTTAGTCTAACTCAACTGGCTCCCTATAAGTCTGTGCTGGTATGGAAGTCTTTCAGCTGTAGCAAATGGCAGCAAAATATCACATAGAATGACAAACTGCTGTTACAAAGCGTACAACCAGCCTTTAGATTTTAGGACATAGAAGCCCACTGGATGGGTGTGTGATTCTCTCCTTCTAAGAACATTGTGTTTCCCTTGCTTTTCATGGATGAAAAGCTTTAAATATTACTTTTTGCTGAAACACTCTGTTACTATGTATAAGCAGCCCCGCTTTGATATTTTTCACACAAAAAAACCTGTGTGTACAAATACACTCTGTATGGTACATTTTAACACCAGTGGGTTATCAATGCATTCCTGGTTACACCATTCTGAGATTTCAAAGAAGAACACAAAAGTGATCCTCATATATATTGTATAGTAAATGGACAGGACCCTATTGGTGTTTGTGTAAGATTTGTGTAGCTTTGCATGCCTAATTCTGGCTAATTGGTGAAGTGCTGGAGCACATCTCAGCTGTGTGGTGAACATTTGACCAGTCACAACCAAGATGCATCTCAGCACCTCATCAGTTTGTGGCAGCAAATTATGTAAAGTGCATGCAAATAGCAATAGGAGTCTTCCTAACCTATGAATAAGGATCCTTCAAATTAACAATGTGTAATAATATCATGCACTCACTTTATCAGCACGGGTAGTAAAACTGAACAGTAGATGTTAAGAATTTGGCCCTGTGGCAAGGATGACATGCAAGTTTATAAAATATTCCATAGTTCAGCTAACTGGAAGGCTCAAGTATAAGTTAGCCATCTGACTGAGAAGCCAAAGGTTGGGAATTCAATTCCCCATTGTGTTTCCTTGAAGAAAACTCACCCTGTGTAGCTGTAGGCAAGCTGTGCAGCCCCAGGCAACTCCCAGAGGAAGGGAATGGTAAACCATTTCTGAGAATGCTATCCCTAGAAAAACCTGGAAATGGTCAACAAAACTTGAAAATAGCCTCACAGCATATAACTAACATTACTGTTAATTTAATAATATCATTGTAACAAACATGAAAATCAAGTATGTGTATGTGTAAATATATTTTTCATTCATCTTATTTATATCCCATCATTCTATAAAGGAATTTATGTTTCTCTTTGGGGTCAGGGGGAGAGAAGTGAATAGTCTTCATCTGTAGGGAAACAATTACTTCTGTCGTGCACTTGTGTTCCTGCTGTTAACATGTACTGTAGTACTTTGTTTCTAAAATGACAGTCATACCTCTTGTATCAGGAGGCTTAATCACAACAGGATCATCCCTCTCTAAAGCTGATCCTGTCTTGTGATATTTAGGAGAAAAACATGCCTGAGAATGAATTTCTTTAATATCTCTAAACCTTGTCTGTCAAACAGAGATACACAAAAGATAGTATCAAATAGAGGTAGGCAGACTTAGAGCTTGCAGGATCTAGTTTGGGTTTCATGAGGACTTTGAGGTCCATCAGTTGGAGCCAGGTGCAGAACTTGGGGTCAGAAAGCAAGCATACAACAGAGCTCATCCAGGATATTCTCCAACCTGAGGTAAAGGAAGCTGACACAATGGCATCCTCCCCTCAAGTCACAGTACTTAGTACTCAAGGCTGGCTAAGATATTACAGCACCTAAGGCAGAAGATCCTTAGTGCCTCTTCATGGGGGGAAATAAAATAAATAACAAGTTGCTCCCTTTTCATGGCATCCCAAATCAGCTGCCTAAGTACTGTAGTCTGTTCAATAGAAGAATTAGCCGGGTGCCTTTGAGGAGTATTGATATCAGTATCCAGAGTATTGATATCAGTATCAGAAGTGGAGTTCACACACAAATGTACACTACCCTTTTACTTCAGATTTTTAAAAAACAATTTATGAAGAGAAAGGGTGTTTTTTTGGAGCTGCTGTTAAGGGCTAGGGTGGGTGGGCAGGTAGACTCAAAAAACCCTTGCTAATCTTTTACAAATCATCGGGAGATTTATCAGTAGATCCCAAAATATTTCCCCTTAACTCTGAGAAAAAAATTAAGTGGCTGAAATAGGGTTGAACAGCTCAATGTTCACAAAGGGGAATGATGCCATCAGCATGAGCAAATCATTGCTGATAAAGGCGATTTCAGTGTGCACGTGCCATTTGCACAATAGAACAAAGTCGTGTGTACCCTGAAATTGCCAAATGAAGCTTTTATTCAGTAGTAATCTGCCACTATTGCTGATGTCCTGCCTATATAGCTGCGAACTGGAGTAGAGTTGGTGCCTTAAATCCTTTTAATTCAGTGGCCCTTACTCATGTTGGAATCACTAACTGAATTTAATTGATACAGTTAATTTTTAAGCAGGTAGTTTATATGACTATACTTCTGGTATTTCCTAATATTAGTTCTTTAATATTAATATTGGCAAATAATAGATCTTCTTTTCTTTTCCAGTTTCCTTTCCCTTTTATTTCTTTTTTAGAGTAGACACAGGTTGGCATTTTATTCCCTAGAAATTAATATAAATTATCGCATAGAACTTAATACAGACTAGATTAATGAGAAATTCCAGTGACAACAATGCTTGAACCAATTGTGGCAGCAATAAATTTACTTGTGCATTTCTACAGTCATGGAAAGAAGCCCTGACAAAATTTGAGACACTATTCATGTTTGCAGTTTCTTATCACAGGCATAGAAATGGTACCAATGCACAAAATAGTCACACTGGAATTCCAAGATTGAAGTAAAGTAGAGTCTTTTGTCTCCAACAATATAAAGTGCCTTAAACTGATATAGTGTGGGCTTGAATCAATTTATAGATTAATTTTTTCCCCATTATTAACACAGGGAGAGGCAATGGAAGCTTCTAATTAATGGTGCAGATTTTTTTTTAGCCAATAGACTGCCCAAACCTCTAACCTTTTTCCTGTCAAGAGTGAAATGAAGAGTGGATCTATGCCACACAGAGAATACCTGTAAAGTCTATAAAGAGTGCTATAGAGATGTTTTGGTTTTTTTAATCATGTGCTATAGTCTCAGGACTGTCTTAAAGTTCTGCCACAGGAAATTCTAAGCACTCATCAAACCAAATCTCAGGATTCTATAGGATGCAGCTATCTCAGTTAAAGTGGACACATGCTGCTATAACTGCTTTGAGCAGGCACACTATTGCTCCAATCAGAAGAACAAACAGTATCTCAAAAGAGACTCATTGAACTCTAAAATGTAAAAACAAATAAATGTGAGTGCAACATTATGCATGGATATAGATATAGATACGCATGAAAGAAGATCCACTCCTGCCATGCCAGTCTCTCCCTTCAAACTGCAGTCTCTGCGGCTGTATTTTGCTGAACAAAAGAAGCCTCTACAAAGCCTTGTAGAATGACACATGCAATGTGTGGCTTCACGTTCAATGCTGGCAGCGAATGCCTTTGGAAGCTCGGAGCTAGCAGGGCTTTCCCACTGTTTGTGTCAAGCAGCATGTATCCAGTTCCATCAAAGAATGCAGACAAAAGACCTTCTGAGACATTCTCTAGAAGCATATAGAATCCATGCATGGGAAGGGTGGGCTCGCACCATGGCAGAAGATGCTCTCCTGTCCCCCACCCCCTGTTTTGTTTCGTTTTGCTTTGGTTTTAATAGGAACGATGGGAATCCTGCAGTTTGAACCCCCAGTTATTTTAAATACTTTGAAGCCTCAGCCAGTCCTACAATTATACAGAGTGGGGTGACTGTCTCAGGTAGCAGATTGTATACATCATTGAAGAACCACAGATTGGAAGGATGAACTTGAAAGATTTTCCCTATTTATTTTGTTTCCTGTGGCCTGCCTTTGGATACCATGTACCTTGACTTGGTGGGAGGTCGGGGGTATCGTTCAATGTTCTACTTCTGCAGCAGCACATTTAACATTAACACCCATTATACATAAGATGAACTTAGTCCCATCAATGATATGTTAATCTAATTGTTTTCATATAAACATTAAGTGTGCCTGCATTAATAGTTTCTAGTGCTAACAGTTTAATAGTTTAGTCACTAATTTTACATGTAGGACACAGCTGTGTATTCAGTATCCTCTTTGTTTCCTTGAGTTTGTAGCATACAGTATATCATAGAGTTGTAGATCCAACTGTTCCCTGGTCCCCATAGTTCTGTATAGGATTTCCTGCCCTTTTCCTCCTTTGGGATTTCCTGGCCATCAAAATATCCTCAATGTTTTCTGATGAAAAGGGATAAAGTGCAAGAATTGATGCCATCCTCCACAGGATTCCTTATAAACTCTTAGTTAAATCTCACTTATTGCTTCCTGTGCAAGAAAGACCGACCCACGTTTCTTGTGTCTGAACTCTTATCTTCCACCTGATATTTGCATCTCTTTATTGCTCTTGTCAATTTACTCATACAGTGGTCAGTTTCAAATGGCTGTGTACAATCCCTGCACTGATCAACAAAACTATTTGAAACTGACTGCTGTAAAAGTCTAAAACTGGTAAGAGTTGCTGGTTACTTGTCAACTCAAGGACTGTCAAAGTTCATCTTGTGCAGAAAATTGGGGAGACATGGGAAGAAGTGTGCCCAGCATTTTTGCCAGCTGCTACTGTCCCAGGATATCTCAGGGTCTCCATGGAGAGCAATCTTCAGAACAGCTCCCATATTCCTGCCATTCTATCTATCCCATATGTTAGAGCAAGCATAAACCAGCTGACTCACATATTTCAATTCCCCCAGATATTTGAAAGAGGGATCCAAGCCACTACTAGTGTTGATTCAGATGGGTCATTCACCACTAGATTCCAGCATACATTGATGCATGTCTGCACATCAGCCACCTTTGCCTAGCAGAGGTTAAAAGATTAGAAGTCCTAAATTAACCCTCTAATTGACTTTTAACATGGAGAAACAAAAAAAATCCTCTACAGCAAAGATGCAAATCAGGATGGGATTTTAAAGGATTTGTTTTCCAGGGAAGCTTTAAAAACGTGATTTTTCAAGGATCTGACCATTGCAGTTCCATGCAGATATCAAAATTGGTCAGCCCTTGTTCCTTTCAGGATGATTCATGCCTAACTGTACTGATAGGCTGAGCTTTTGGCCCATCTGGACTAAACCCCAGGTGCCGAGCAGGAAAATGCTGGTACACTCACATCTAGAGACACAAATTGTTAACTTGTTTGCCATGGCCATGCTGACCAGAGTGTGCTGGGACCTGGAGCCCAAAAAACAAAACAAAAACGAACACCTTTCCGTGTCTCTGCTCATATGGGCTTCTCATAGGCAGTGGGGTAGAGAATGTGAGGCTTTATTGGTCTAGGCACAAATTATTTTATATTCTACTAGGACCTATTTGTTTATGGAAATATTTTCAACTGGGATTATCTGAATGGGCTGCAAGGTACTCCTACAGACATGATGTGTAACTTCGCAGAGATGTGTGAGATGAGAGATGTGGAACAGGATGTACAGTACTTTTTTCTCTGTATCAGCCATGTACAACATGTGCATTAGATGCATAATGCCTTTTTCAGTCCCTTTTGTGTTTCCTCAAGCAAAGTGCTAGTGTCAAGACAAACTTCGGTCTTTGTCTTCAGGGCCAACTTCGACTTTTTAAAATTTATTTTAACCTCCAATGTTTTGATGGCAACTTTTTGCAGTCCACTTAAATTACAATAGCAACTTAATTGCCAGGAAAAGCAATAGGTGCAAACAAATAATAAATCCGAGTTCCAAAAGGTTAAACCTGAATGTCATTAGATAGCACAATGCAATGCAGGATGGTTTAATTTGTTTCTGCTGCAAGCAGAAAAGAATGGGTCCAGTTATAATTAATAGATTTAATCTTCAGCTTAAAATCCTTGAAATCACTCATTGTTGTTTCTTTTCTTTAATTTCACATTGAAGAGGATGGTGGTCAGTAGTGATACTATGGCTAATAGAAGCATTGTACGAATCCATTGTTGTTTAAAGATTGATACCATAAATATTTTATTTGCTTAAAGCTCCACGGAAGCAATTATTCCTAAGTCAAGTTAACTCCCGTTGAAATAAAGTTAATTCTCTCGCATCCTTAGTATATTAGAGTTTGGTCTTGGTAGACTGGAGGGTAGGAAGACAAATAAAAGGGCTGTAGGTCAAATCAAGCCTAGAAGCAAATAACTCAACTGAAGCTATTGCACTCGGGATGCATTGTGATGAGACAAGTACAGTGGTACCTTGTATAAAGGAATTAATTCGTTCCAAATGAAATTATGTTAAGCAAATTTTCCTTTATACAAATTTCCCATAGGAATGCATTGAAAACAGAGTAATCCCTATTCGCAACCATTTTTATGTTGCATGGATTCGCCCCATAGATGATTCTGTAAAGCACATTTCCCCTATCTCCGGAATGGTTTATGTTGTACAAATTTAATGTTATACAAACCGTTTCTTATACAAGGGTCCACTGTATCTCTTGAAAAGTCAGCAATGCTAGGAGAAGGAGAAGGGAAAGGCAGGAGGAAGACCAAACATGAGGGGGACAGATTTAATGACGAAAGTCACAGTTTAGTTTGAAAGGCATGAGCAGAACTGTTAATGATAGGGTATTTTGTTGTTGTTGTTGTTCAGTCGTTCAGTCGTGTCCGACTCTTCGTGACCCCATGGACCAGAGCTCGCCAGGCCTTCCTATCCTCCACTGCCTCCCGGAGTTTTGTCAAATTCATTTTGGTTGCATCGATGACACCGTCCAACCATCTCATTCTCTGTCGTCCTCTTTTCCTTTTGCCTTCGATTTTTCCCAGCATCAGGGACTTTTCCAGGGAGTCCTCTCTTCTCATGAGGTGGCCAAAGTACTGGAGCCTCAGCTTCAAAATCTGTCCTTCCAGTGAACATTCAGGGTTGATTTCTTTCAGAATGGATAGGTTTGATCTCTTTGCAGTCCAGGGGACTCTCAAGACTCTCCTCCAGCACCACAACTCAAAAGCATCAATTCTGCGGCGATCAGCCTTCTTTATAGTCCAGCTCTCACTTCCATACATCACTACTGGAAAAACCATAGCTTTAACCATCCTGACCTTAGTTGGCAAAGTGATGTCTCTGCTCTTTAGGATGCTATCTAGGTTTGCTATTGCTTTCCTCCCAAGAAGCAGGCGTCTTTTTATTTTGTTGCTGCAGTCACCATCTGCAGTGATCAAGGAGCCCAAGAAAATAAACTCTGTCATTGCCTCCATTTCTTCCCCTTCTATTTGCCAGGAGGTGATGGGACCGGTGGCCATGATCTTAGTTTTTTTTATGTTGAGCTTCAGCCCATTTTTTTCACTCTCCTCTTTCACCCTCATTAAGAGGTTCTTTAATTCTTCCTCACTCTCTGCTATTAGAGTAGTATCATCTGTGTATCTGAGGTTGTTGATATTTCTTCCGGCAATCTTAATTCTGGCTTGTGATTCATCCAGACCGGCCTTTCTCATGATGTATTTTACAGGTCATTAATTACAGGTATTTTACAGGTCATTAATTCATGGAGTTACCCCAAGTCAGAAATGACACTACAGTAGGTAAAAACAGACCAGATGGCCAGTAGTATCTATATGTATGCACAGTTTATGAGAAAGAACTGAAAATCTCTAGAAGTTATTTATAGGGATGTAAGAGATTACTTCTGAACAGATTATGGTACCTTTTTTTGCAACAAATTTTAACGAGTTTGCTGGGGGCCCTCCCTTCTCAATGTTCATCACTGGTCATTCAAAACTAGTAATTGCACTGGCAGGGAGAGAAAGGTTGAACTTTTAGCTACTGTGAATAACTATATTCATAGGAAAGGTTTTGGAAATTTGCAATGGCAATATCTCAGGAAAGGTACGTTAGGTCTCAGTGAGTCCTTTTCCCATTCCAATAAGAACAGCAATTGTGCTTTCAAGTTTATTCTGACTCATGGCAAACATTTCTAGGGTTTTCCAAATAGAGAATGCTCAGAAGTGGTTTACCATTCCCTTCTTCTGGGACTGTGCAACTGGGCGAAGACCCACTCCCATGCCTAAACTGAAATGAAACAGAATTTTGCTATCAGCTCCATTTGGCTGGATTTTCCTTCTGATGTCACCAATAGCAGGTGATTTTTTTTCCCCAGCAGAAGGTTGTGTGGAGGGGTCTTTGGCCTTAATTTGTATAATTTCACCATTATCTTCCTCTTATGGAAGTAATTTCCATCAGAAAACAGTTGGCTCAAAGCAGAAGTAGAGCACCTCAAGCTCTGTTCTTGTGGCTTCTCAGTCTGGCCCTTTAGGGGTTCTTCAGGTGGCTACTTCTCTCATAGAATAATTTTATCATTTGGTGGTCTTTTGTGCAGGTATGTCTTCCATTGTAAGGGGCTGAGATATTTCTCTGCTGGTATTTTTGGTCTTTTTCTCTACTGAATACACTCCATGCGCCAGAACTTACATGAAATTGAATTTGGCCCGTGGTATGAAGGATGTTCCTTACGTTTGGCTTAAATATATTATGAGCTATCTTCTCCCACAGAAATGTTCCATGTTCTCAGATTCCTGTTCAGATCTTTATATCATCTTAACACCGGTGTTTTTGAACTAGTGGGATTTGGTACATTAGAAGCTCTTGGGTTGAAAGACATGCAGGATTGGGCTCATTAACTGCGACATATCATTTTCTTTGATGTTTTTAATGTAAACAGGTCATTTTATTTCAATCGCACTTCCATGGCTCATTTCTGGTTCATTTGCATAATATATCTTCTAATATGAAATAGTATATTTTAGGCAGAAGTATATTAGTAATGTCAGAGAATTTGGAAACCTTTCAAAAAGTCACATGTAAACACAGGAAACTAAATACTGTACAGAGGAAGTATAAAGGTGACCTGACAATGTACGTACTAGTTTTTTTCTGGTTTAAGTGTACCAGCTTTTTCTGGTAATTGGAAATGTGTTAAATTCAGCCACTAGGTCATGTAAATTATGAAAATTACCTTGATTGCAATTAGAACTGGTGTGTGCTGCTTTTTCTTTGTTATGCAGCATTTGTCTGCTTTTTCCACGATGACATTATCGCAAGCATAGACAATTTCAGTGATTTTTTTTAAGACTTCCTGCACTCTGAAAACACTGTATAGAGAAATTATCTGCCAAGAATGAAGGTCTGGCTCCAGTTTTATAAAAGCTACAGGAAGTATGACTCCCAAATGCCATTTTCAATTTCCAACAGTGCCCCTGAAGCACATCATATTATGCTCTTTTGAGGCACTGTAGGGTTATTGGGATTTTAAAAATTCATTCATTCATTTACTCACTCATTCTGTGAAAGCTTGTAAGTGTCTCCTAAAGTAGGCTGAAAGCACAACGTCAGCACCGGTGCACATTGCCATGGCCCTAGAAACTGCCCAAAGATTCTAGATTGGAGGCAATCAAACTTTGTGATTAATTTAAACTAGGACAGCAGACCATGTGCCCACCTCTGAAGCTGCTGGGCTGCATTTCCCATCAGCCTGAACTGGCAAAGCCAATTACAGTAGATCACGGGGATTGCCAGCCAACATCTGGAGGGCCATGTATTCCCTACAGAGGAGTTGATTCGTAGGGGCAAAGGGATATGTACTTTCACTTTTATTGTTAATTGAAATAAATGGTTAGAGGAGGGTAGGGCATCCATCGGTGGGTCTTCACCTACATCGAGAAAACATTTGCTTGCAAGACTAGAGTTGTCCACTGGGGTAAAGGAGCAAAGGGTTGTATACCTTTGAAATACAATTTATTAGCTTTTACTACAAGCCATAGGTCTGTGGCCTGTTTCGATTTAAAAGGCATTCAAGGCATTGAATTAGTCAAAGAGTTGGTATAATTGGTAATCTATTGTCAACTGTTCCATGGAAACAGATCAAAAGTTTACACTGCTTCCCTAGGAGGATCTGAACTTTTATGTTGATATGGATTTGCATGACTAAAAGCTCTCTAAATAAAATTGTGTTAGGATCTGAATGTTTATATTTATATAGATTGGCACGACTAAAAGCTTTCTGAATAAAACTGTGTTCTAAAATAGCATCATAAAACATTGTAAGAATACCAAACCAGAAGAGCTGAAAAGGGAGAGCAAACAACATCAAGGGTCACCCAGAAGTTATAAGAAAGTCAACATAAATGCATCTTCACAGAAAGAGTAGTCTGACCTGGTGTTGACCCCTCTGCTGACAGAAACACTTCATGGGCAGCCCAGCCTGTCGAAGACATGTGTATGTTTGTTCTCCTTGTATCAGTCCAGATGTGGGTGATGTGGCAGAATCCATGCAAATGTCATCCTCAAAGCCCATGACCACCAGTCAGCAAAGTGAGGTGGATGCCTTGGAACAGGGAAATGTGAAGGACAGCAACAAGCAGGACTGGAGCTCAGAGCTGCAATTAACTAAATGATGACCCTCCTTCGAAGCCTCAGGTATATGAGGGAAAAGTCTGTCCTCTTGCCAGCGCTGAAATAAGATTCAGCAGCCAGTTCAGTTTGGCGTCTGCGCATAGATTTGGAACTGTGCCATTTAGGCAACACCATGTGTTGGGCCAGTCCTGCTGCCCAGCTCCAAGCAAAATGCCAACTTTCCTTCCAGACTTCTTGAATCTAAGGGTCAAACTAGAGGCCAGAGAAAGTTTGTACTGTCTGCCATTACCTCATTTTCCCTTCCACAGTGTGATCGTTTCAGAACTACAAGGTAGGTAATCAGAGTCCTTCCGGGGACAAAGACGGGATAGAAATATTTTAAATAAATAAATAAATAAATTTGCAAAGGAAACCCATGTGTCCTGTCTACTGTCTCCCAATGACAAAACAGCTTGCTGGAATGCAAGATAAGGAACTAACTTCAGTGATTTCTAGTGTTGTGCTAACTATGTCATAGACCCTAAATAATGTATTCTGCAGCTAGATAAATTACGTTCCGTAGCCAGCCTTTTCAAAGCTTTGGTTGCCTTGAGGGAGTTCGCTGGGACCATGGCCCTTACTTCACGAGGCGCGGCGCTCCGCAGCGATATTGCCTTCGATTTGAATTCGGAGGCGGTCACGTGGCGGTCACGTGTTCTCACTTTGCTCCCGCCCCTGTTTCTCAGTACTCACGAGCTGCAGTTTTAGGACCGATTCGAGCACAACCTCACGTGCTCCCTTCGCATTCGCATGCCACTTTTCAACGTTCGTTATTTCCCATCCGTCCTTTAAAAAAAATTCCTACCGACGGCGTATCGATGCACTGATGCTGGACTGTCAGTTGCAATGGCTCTACTGATTTCAACTGTTTCCTGGCATCATTGGCAGCCCCCCCCCCCGCCGCCGCCGCTGCTACTCGGGGGGAGCCCCGCATGGCACAGCCGCCCGCCCTCCGCCACTTGCACGCTGCCTGCCCCGGGTGCCCTGCTCTGGCCGGGCGAGGCGGCAGCGGCTCCTCCTGCTCCCGCCGCCGCCGCCGCCGCCGCCGCCGCCCCTACTCGAGCGAGGAAGTAACAGCGCAAAGCGATGAAACGATATAGCGATGCACCGATATCCCTGTTTGAATATTTTTTAAAAAAACTTGAAATAAAAGCCAAAAACCGAGACCACACGTGACGTTGGGAGCGAAGCAAGATGCGAAGCGAAAAGATTCCCGGCAGCAGCCAGGGGAACCACTCGCCCCGCTTGGAGCACGGTAAAGGGGGCGTGGTCGGGGTGGCATCGCAGCCAAAAAGGAGGAGTGTGCGGACTGAAACGATTGATTCGCACAGAAAAGAAGGCTAGCCGCGAAGCGAGCGGCTCGTGAAGTAACGGCCCATGTCACACTTCTTTAGTTCCAGTCATGACTGGCAGCTCCCATGTGTTTAACCCTTCACGTTATTACATGTGCCTCCTTGTCAGATAAATGTGCCAAAATGGACCAGACCAGGGGTATTTTCTGATTCCAGAGTAACTGTGGGGCAAAGCAAAGAGCCACTTTTTTACATGAGAGACTTAGCACCACCATTCCTGAGTGGATCCTTTGTCCCCCATTCAGCATGTGTTGAATTAAAAAGACAACTGCCAATTTGAACAAAGGGGAAATCAACATTGAGCTGCTGGCACCAAAGGAGAAGGCAGGTGGCAGCTGAACCCTGGAGTAAAGCCCTAATTCTCTCTGGATACCCCAACTACTGTGGCAGCAGGAAAAGCTCAGACTGAAGTCCCTATTCCAGCCATTCCATGGAGTTGCAGGGCAAAAACAAAGACCATGTCATTCTTGAAATAGTCTTTTTGCATTTTTGATCATTATCTGCTTTGTTTGTTTTCTCAATCAGCTTAGCATTTACAGAGCTTTACTGAAATAAGTATTATTACACTATTTGGATTGTGATTCTATTGTTTGAGGGGATAGCTCTCCTGGTTACATTGCAGCGTAGCCCTCTTGGGTCGCTGGTGTTTGGGTTTCCTTCTCATTTGTACCATTATTTTAAGGAGCTCTAGAAATGCATAGATAATTTCTAGGGCCCATGGGCAGAGCAGTTTGGATCATCTTCTAAAGCAGCAGTCCCAAAACTTTTTGCACCAGGGACCGGTTTCATGGAAGACTATTTTTCCCCCAACCGGTAAGGGTGGGAGGTCTTCTATGTAACCAGAGCCAACAGGGTTTCTATGCACCCAAGGTCTGCTGCCTGTAGCCACCTGGCAGGACAGGAGGCATCTCTCCAGGGCCCTCTGATCCCAAAGGCAGGGTTTGCTGATTCCCCTTTGACCTGCTGGAGCCCCCCAGCTGTGCTGGTGTGTGAGTGGGCAGAGGGAAAGGTGGGTGCCCTCCAGGCTGCCGAAGCAGGGCTGGTCAGCAGGGTCACACAGGGAAGAGGGCAGCAGAGCAAGTGCCTCCCCAAGGCGGACTGCCAACAGGCCACGTGAGCCTGGGTGGGGGTGTCAGGAGTATACAGCGCACCTCCTGCTCCAAGTGGCACCTCTTGACAGAGAGGTGAGCGAGTGCATCCCACTGACATTGTGGGAGGGGACCGTGCCAGCCCACCTCTGTGTATATTCACCTGGGCGCATGCACACAGAACCCCTTTGTTATGTGGAGTGGCTGGGTGGGGAGCCCCATCTCTGCCCAAGGAAGCTCCTCCCCTTCCCAGAAAGTGCAGCCATTGTCTCAATTTTACAATCTGGTGGTGGTGGAAGCTAGAGCAGCTGCTGCTCCCAGGTGCCTACCTTGCAGGGAGGTCTTGCCTCCCAGGCAACATTCAGTGAGGACATGTGGGAGCCCAGAGACAGATCAGCCATCACTCTTACACCCACCCCCTCTGGTGGGCCACCTTCCAATGAGTTCTGCCCCGCTGTCATTCCCATCTGTGTGCCATTTGCCTGGGCACAAAGTGGGTAGAGAAGCTTCTTCATGCTCCACTGTACACTGTGAAGGCAATACAGTCTGAAATAGAAGTTTTAAAGGAGAAAAGCTGATTCCTAATGAGAAGCAACACACTTTATTTTATTTACAACTTATATATCACCTTCTTGTGTAAACAACTCTAGGCGGTGCACAAAATCAAGACAAGAACAAAATAAATAATAAAAATGCTCAACAAACAGCAACACAAACCCCAGTAACATCCAAAAACAATGTGCAATAAAACAAACAATAGATACTAGATACTGGCATCCAGGCAAAAAGGAAAGAATCACAACACTAGAAATAATCACCCAAAGGCCTCTTGGAAAAGCCAGTTTTTTAAAGACTTCCTGAAAGTGGGCAGGGATTGTGCCAGGCGGATCTGGCAGGGAATGGAATTCCACAACAAAGGGCCAGCCACAGAGAAAGCTCGATTTCAAGTGGACACTTTACAGGCTTCTCTAGGAGTGGCCGCCTGAAGCACAAGCCCCTGGGAAGCTCTTGTGGGACAAGCATTTGCTGATCTGAAGGGGATACCCTCCATCAGATACTCAGGACCCAAACCATGGAAGGTTTTGTAAACCAAAACCATTACCTTGAACCTGATTTGGGATGCAACAGGTAACCAGTGCAAGCGAGCCAGGATAGGGGTGATGTGGGCATATCTACCCACATCCACCAACAAACCTGGCAGCTGCATTCTGCACCCACTGCAATCTCTGAACCAGGCCCAAGGAAAACCCTGCGTACAATGTGTTGCAGTACTCTCGATGCATGCACAACTATCCTCAGTGAATCCTCTTCAAGGAATGGGCAAATCAGGTGATCAGCCATAGTGAAAAAAGGCCAACTTGGATTCCAGGGCCACCTGGGATTCCATTGTAGCCCCCCCTAAAGAATAGAACCTCAGTCTTATTGGTGTTCAGCTTGAGTCTGTTAGACCTGGTCCACTCCAAGACTGCATCCAGGCAGTACCCCAGGGTCCGGACAGCCTCTACTGCAGAGGTGGAAAAGGAGAGGTAGAGCTGTCATCAGCATACTGAGGGCAGCTAACCCCAAATCTCATAATGTCCTGCCCCAGTGGCTTTGCATAGATGTTAAACAGCATGGGAGAGATCATCAAGCCCTGAGGCACCCCACATTGATTTTAGAGGAGCATTTGATTCCATCGATAGATCTCTCCTATGGCCCAAACTAACTAAACTGGGCATGGACCCACATTTGCTATTTCTTATACGCAAATTATACTCAGCAAACACTGGTAAAGTGTGTTTCAACCATAATTGTCATCTATCCGAGAACTTCCCAATTACCAAGGGAGTTAAGCAGGGATGTGTCCTTGCACCATCACTCTTTAATATATTTATGTCAGATGTATCAGAACATCTTGCCAAAGCAGGAAACCATGCTCCTAGAATGAATTCCCACCCAGTCGCATTGTTATTGTATGCAGATGATACTGTACTCTTGTCCATTTCAAGAGTAGGACTTAAACACCTATTGTCGGCCTTTTCGGAATATTGTGCACTTAACAAGCTCACCATCAATACTGAAAAATCTAAAGTATTAATCTTTTCCAAAAGTTGGACTAAGGAGACATGGGCACTCGGAGGTAAACCCCTTGAACAAGTTACAACTTTTAGGTATCTGGGTTTCCTGTTTCATCATCGACTTAACTGGTCATCCCACCGAAAAGCCACCATAGCTGCCTCAAAAAATCACCTCCTGGCAATTTCAAGGTTCCATTTTCACTCTGGGAATCAGTATGTTCCAGCCACACTCCAAGTCTTTATGGCTAAAGTAACTAACCAACTCCTGTATGGAGTACCAATCTGGATTAAGGCTGTCAATCAGGAAGTAGATCGTATTGCAGCTATTTTTTACGTCGTATCTTGGGTGTACCAAACTCGATCAACCTGCCAACAATATGCTGTGAACTTGAGCTTCACTTGCCCTCAACACTAGCGTGGACAGCCACTATCAAGTATTGGTTACACATCCATTTTCAAACGTGTCCCAATTCCCTGCTAAACGATCTACTAAGTGACACCTATAGATCCAAATGGTATCAGAACATCTGCATAAAGATAGCGTCTATTGGAGTTGACTTAGATTATTTATCCAACTGCAATGAACAATTCTTATACAACTTTATTCGTCAAAGACTTTGGGACATTGAGAGACAGAATATTGTTGGAAGAGTTAATCCAATTTGCTCCCCTTTATATTATGGCCTAACCCTCAACCCAGATTTTGGTTCAAATTATTTCAAGAATCCCTGGAATCCTCAAGAGAATTTATTTGGCAAGAGAACATCTTTCCTTCCACCGTCACTCTAGGAAGATACTCTAAAATGCCTTACAAGAGGACTCTGTAAATATGTTGGAACCTGATTCTGTTGCAATATTCTGACTCGATGCACCGGCCATCATATTAATCGACAGCAATTAATTGGCTCCATTATCTCCAAATTTTCAACAACCCCTGAGACTATTACTGGCAGACAAAGATAAAAGCGTGACAGAGCTAGTAGCCAAATATTTATTACTAGTTTCTCAAAAGAGTAGCCCTGCTTCCTTTTAAGTTTGGTTTATGGTAACCCCAGATGAATATGGTCGCTACTCAGGCGCTGAGAGGTTTGCCTATTGTAACTATTTTAATGACTTTTATGCCAATAAAGGTGACTTATTTTTTTTTTTTTTTAGCTGTGTTGGTCCATGTGGACGGAAAACCCAGTTAGGTAATATTTTTATTTTTATTTTTATTTTTTAAATTTTTTTTATTGAACATGAAAAAGGACAAAATAACAGTAATAAACAGTAATAGACAATCATAAACAATACAGAGTGCCCCCCACCCCCAAGAAACCGTCCAGTATTCTTGCATCTTCTCTTTCTTCTTCATCTTTTTTTTTTTTCTTTTTCTTCCAATAGGCTTCTTAAGGTCCTTTACGCCAGAACTGTGTTGGGTTATAAGTTGGTTGTATCCCTTTCCCTTTTAATAATACATAATCTATAAATTTCCCCCAAACACATAGAAAATATCTTTTTTTATTTCACCTCTCAAAACTTTTATATTACTGATACTATCATTTAACGCTATGTCCCACACTTCCTTATACCATTCAGCAATTTTAAGGTCTGATTTCAATTTCCAGTTCCTAGCAATAATCAGTCTAGCTCCTGTCATAAGATTTGCTATTAATTCTTTAGTTTTCACATCATATTCATTAATAGATGGTAATGATAACAAAGCAATTTCCGGTACACATTTAATATCGGTTTGTATTATTTCTCTTATCTCCTCAAAGATCTCTTGCCAGAACTTTTGAACTATTTCACATTCCCACCATAAATGAAAATAGGTACCTGTCTTTTTTTCGCATTTCCAGCAGAGCTTAGAATATTTTGGATTCATTCTATTCATTCTGACTGGAGTCATATACCATCTTAAAACTAGTTTGAAGTAGTTTTCTTTTATTCTGACTGATAATGACCGTAAAATCCTCAAATTCCAAATTCTTTTCCATTCATCATTATTTATTTCTTTCTCTATGTCTTGTTTCCATAGCTCTCTTATTGTGTCCTGTTCCCTATTCTCAAATGAATCTTGAATTATTTTATATAGTTTACCAACTGTTCCTTTCCCTGTATTTCCTTTCTCTGATTCATATGTTGTCAGAAATTGCTCAAATTTTGTATATCCTCTAAGTTGTGTATTTTTCCTAATCCATTCTTTCGTCCAGCTGTCTAACTGGGCGTAATTCAACCAGGACAATTCCTGAGTTTGCAGAATACGTTTAATTTCTTGTTTTGATGTCATCTTTTTAATCCAATCTTTTAGTCTTGCCACTTTCCTTAATTTAAATAAGTCTCCCAATTTCTTCATGTTCGTGGGGAAATTTTCCTGATCGATCACCGCGCCAAGCGGGGAACCTTCCTGTATCAATTTCTTTCCATACTTTTTCCAAGTGAGCAATAGGGAACTTAGACTTTGACTTTTGACAAGTGAGGATCCATGGGGCCGACCACTCCACCCCCAGCTTTACTCGCTGGACGTGACCTCTGAGGAAAGACTGGATGTAGGGATTCCTGCACTGGGATATCTTAGATATGATTTATAGTGAAGGAATGATGAGATCTCTTACACACACTGTGATCTTTTGGTGCTTGTTTATTGTTGCATCAGAATCAGATCAAGCAGGCAAGCATCAGAATCAAAGCAAGCAGGCAAGACAGAGAACAGGCAGCTTGTTGATGGTAAGAGCTCAATGGTAAAAAGCTCTCTCCCCTCATCAGCTAGACACTTTTATTAGTCCTCCCAAATTCCATCCACATCATCAGAGACCACCCAATCCACACACAGCTTACATCTTCTTGAGCATGCTCCATAGAATGGCATCTCTGGAATGCAAAACTCCCACGCTTTTCAGCGCCATGTTTTCCAGAGGCCTTTACCAAGCTCTCATTGGTCAGCCTATTACCCATAATACAGTGTTCTCAGTGTGATGTCAGAGTTCACAGATCTATTCTGCAGAGACATATAGAGATGAATCTCTACAACTGGAGAAGTAAATGGCTTTTGTAATCTATGTACAGTATAACAAGTAGATTGAGATTCATCAAATGGATACCTGCTCAAGCAGTTAATTGCCACTGGGGACAGTGTACTATTCTGTTTTGTTTTGTTTTTTAATACTAGATTTTATAAGTTCTGACTAGAAAAAAAAAGGAAGAAGAGAAAGGTAAAAGAAGAAACATCATGAAAGAAGGAATTGCTTTCAGAACATCAGAAGGAAGCACTACAACAAGTAAACAATGCACAACTCTTCTTTGGTAAATCCACCTTCTAGCCAACCAGTTGTTTCTTGAGGGTCAAATGAATGAATGAATGAATGAATGAATGAATGAATGAATGAATGAATGAATGAATGAATGAATGAATTGAGGTATTTGTTATGATTAATACAAAAGAACATAGTCAGAGGTGTAGCTAGAGTTTGGACTGCCCAGAGACAAATTCAGTTTTTGCGCTGCCTCCCCCCCCCCCCCGCCAGCCAGCATGGCCCCTGCGTTCTTGCTCGGTCGGTCGATTGATTGATTGCTCTCCAGGAGCCAAGGGTGCACGCTGGGCTCCCCAGCGGGACGAGCCCTGCCTTTGCTCTGCCCACAGCACCAGGCAGATGGGCAGACGGATGGAGAAGGAGTGCCCCGGCTGCCATGCCCAGGGAGCCTCTCCTCTTTTCCCCTGACTAAGGATTGCTAAGCCTTAGCCGGGGAAAAGGAGGACTGCTATTGGGAAGGCGCAGGGCTTCCTCCCCCCCTCCAGGTACCCCCAGATTGCTGCACCTGGGGCAGATGTACCCTTCTGCCCCCGCCCCAGATATGTCCCTGAACATAGTCTTTACTCAGACTGCATCACAATGTTCCAAGTTTTATATATCCATTCTGTAACATCCCAAAAAATGAACAATAACGTGATAGGATGAAAAGGTTATAGCCTTTGTAGTTTTTCATGTGTACAATGTTATTAATATTAGAAGCAGATGAAGTGGATTTTGACCCATTGAAAGCTCAGTGATATAAAGCCATTTGTCTTTAAGGTACCACAACCTTTTGCTTCTGTCTGTCTATTTCTCTTTTCAAATATGACGTACCTGCCTTCCACTACCCAATTTAGGTATTATGCCACCTATGTGGGAGTGTTTTAAGTCATGTTGTTTGTGAGCAGTTACAAAATTGGGATTTCTTGGAACACTACAACATCCCTAGAAGACAAGGTTTCAAGAGCAAGGCTGTTTCTGAAGTGAGCATTAATCTGCTGTGGTGGGTACTTCATCTTAGACCAAGGCCTCTCCACCTCCATTAGCAGATGTTTTACAAGAGGGAAAGTGAGTGCTACTGACCTCATAGCTGCACTACTTCAGAAACAAGATTGTAAGTACAGTACAGTATTTAAAAACCACAACAACCCCACGATTTTTATTTTTATTTTTATTTTTTTGGCAAATGAAAAAAATATATGGAGATAAAAGTGTTTTTCTTTTACCAAGGCCTCTCAGAGGTTAAGAGAGGCTAAGGACATGTCCCACTTTTGGCACCTTCAGTATATTAAAAAATGGAGCATTTCTCAAGGATGATTACAAGAGTGGTGTATTTTAAATTTGGGGCCCTCTGTGAACATGAAGCTTGAGTCACAGCCCCCCCTGGCTCCTCAGTGGTAGGTTATGTTTCAGTTTTCACACATTAGCATTCCAGAGGCAAGGAATGCAATCTTTGGCTGTGGTTGCTCTTTGGGAACCACCTTTGTAGTAATGGATGTGCCAGGTTCTCCTGAGCTCAGGTTTCTGTGGATTACACAGTATGTGAAGCAATTAAGTTGTCCATTGCATTCAAGATGAACAAGATCCTTTTTTTAAAAAAAAAGTGCTCAGAAACTGAAGGGTATGTTTATTTATTTAATCACAGCACCATGCTGCATTTCTTTAAGGGGAAAATTCCCAGGGAGGGGGAATTTACTTGTGCCTATGGTGTTCGTGCATCTTTCTTTTGATTATTGCTTTACACAATGTGCCTGTGCTATTATACTAGTTTGATACTCTCCTCTGCTTTACTGTAATAATGCAGTATGTTATTTCTAGACATCCTATAGCCCCAAAGGATTTTAAAAGCCATTTACCTGTAGCATCCCAGTATAGAAAGATAAGCCTGTTTATTGCCAGGAAGCATTTTGCAGTGAAATCTTATTTATTATTCGCAATCCCATGAGATACTTTCAGTGGGTTTGCAAAAACAGGTTTGCATTCTTGCAGAATTCTGCTGTTTTAAAAGTAAGATCCTAAAGCACACTGTAATTTCCTGATATATTTGTAACATTAGAGATTATATATGTATACATTTCTGAAGGCTCCCTGATGTTTTGGGCCATTTGGATCCAAATCATTTTGTTGAAACCAAAATGCTGACAACAGCCGAACTGATGGTTCCCATAAGTGGAGATGACTTCTCAGCTCCTGTACTGGCACTAGTCTACCTGCCTCTCTATTATACAGTATTTGTGGAATGAGAACATTATGTGTTTTGGAATGCTACACTTGCATAGCAATCAGCGTGCCCCATTGGAAGTGCAGTCTTTCTGGCACAGCATATTTCAACAGCAGGCCATTAGTGCTTAAAAGATGCTCCAAATGCATATCATTCCTGCACAGCAGCTTTTCCCCACCAGGTATTCCGGCCTTCCAGTGCAGCTGTTCTGTTTTCTGGTAGCCTGGACAGCACATGAAAGAAACATTTTGGCATTTCAGTTGCTTTGGTCTAGCCTAGGACATTTCTTCCAGATACAGTGGTACCTGTACAGTGGTAATTCGTTCCAAATGAAATTATGTTAAGCAAATTTTCCTTTATACAAATTTACCATAGGAATGCATTGAAAACAGAGTGATCCCATTTTTATTTTGTACGGATTTGCCCCATAGGCAATTCTGTTAAGCAAATTTCCCCTATCTCCGGAATTTTTTATGTTATACAGATTTTATGTTATACAAACCATTTGTTATACAAGGGTCCGCTGTACTGACAAAGCTCAAATGCCAGGCCATGCTGGAACACCTTTGTCTCATGGCTGTCTCCTAATAAAAATTGCATTGCTGAAAAAGATAAGGCCATATGTATTAGTGGTGACCTGTCAGTAAGGACAATGGATTTGGTTCAAAGATGCTAATGAATTGATGCTATGTTCAGTGCCTGTCTCCCTTTTCCCTCCAGGGCCACCATGCATACATGGTACGTAAACAGTTTTCATAGTGCCCTCCCTTCCTGTCATTACCTCTTGCTGTCCTAGGCTTAGAAAAGACATCTGTTCTCTCTTGAAAATTACCATTGAAGGACTACTGCACACTTCTAGAGTTTGAAAAAAAATTTACTCTTTTGTCCTACAACTTTCCAACACAGCATGTATTGCAATAATCAGAGTGTATTGCAAAAATCCAATCTTGAGGTTACCAAGGTCACACCCTGAAATTGGTGGGCTAAATCATGAAACAACTCCCTCAACTAGGATCCCCCAAAGGGTATGTTTCTGTCTGGAGAATAGTTACCAAGAAGATGGCTTCTAGAACTGGCACTGGAAGCCCCAAACCTCACCAAGAACTGGTCTAACCCTGACAGTGATGTTGTTTTCCATTCTCAGACTGTTAATCTCACAATTCAAAGATCAAGCCAAGGTATCTGGTTCATGTGTAGCACCTAACATAAATAGGCAGCACCATAATTGTTCGTGAGACCCTCCACTGGGGATCCAGGGGCTTCCTTGTGTACAATTCTGGTCAACGCATCTCAAGAAAGACATAGTGGAACTGGAAAAGGTGCAGAAGAGAGCGACCAAAATGATTACTGGGCTGGGGCACCTCCCTTATGAAGAAAGGCTAAAACATTTGGGGCTCTTTAGTCTGGAAAAAAGGCGCCTGAGGGGGGATATGATTGAGACGTACAAAATAATGCAGGGCATGAGTAAAGTGGATAGAGGGAAGCTCTTTTCCCTCTCACAAAATACCAGAACTAGGGGACATGCACTCAAATTGAGGGCTGGGAGAGTAAGAACAGACAAAAGAAAATATTTTTTCACCCAGCGGGTTGTTAGTCTATGGAACTCCCTGCCACAGGATGTGGTGATGGCATCTGGCTTGGATGCCTTCAAAAGGGGATTGGACAGATTCCTGGAGGAAAAGTCCATCACAGGTTACAAACCATGAGGGAGATGTGTAATCTCCAGGCTTAAAACCAAAGTAGTTCCAAGGGCCAGATGCAGGGGAGTGATATCAGGAGACAGATATCTAGTCTCATGAGCTTCCAAAAGCATCTGGTGGGGCCACTGTGAGATACAGGAAGCTGGACTAGATGGGCCTTTGGCCTGATCCAGCATGGCTCTTCTTATGTTCTTATGTTCTTATGTTCCTATAAATGTCACTGAGAACCACTGTTTTGAATTCATCTCCTGACAGTACACTTGATATCATCTCTGGCATCTGTCATGTAGAGCACTGTTTTCCCCAGTTCCCACTCTGTAGCACTGAAGATGTTAATATTTAAATATTTGTGTAAGTAACCTGGGCTTGTCTACCACTTGAATAGATTATTTAAAATTTTAATGTGCAGCTGTGCTGAACAAGAACACATTTTGCTTTAAGTCATTTCAGCTGGCAAATTTATATATATATATAACATGATTATAACTAGCCCGAGGAATGTAGTTTTCAGTGCATTGTTTACATTTATCCGTTTCAAAGATAATCATTTTGTATGCATTTTATTATAATTACTTACCCTGAAAATTAATAACATGGTGGAAAATACTCTTGCTAATGACCAATTCTAGAAGCAATTTAATGATAATGTAACATCCACTACAGAGAAATAACAAGCCACACACAGAAATAAAGTTCCAGGCACAAATAACTTCAAGAATATAAGATGAATCTGGCATTAGCACTGAACAACCTCAAACATCTACATGGCCCACCAGTGGTCTTTGTGTCTTTGTATCAGATTGTCCCAGCCAACATGGACAGGAACAAATCCATCCAAGTGACTTTCCAAGCCTTGGTGGTGACACCTGATTTGCCATATTACCAAATACAGAAATTTGCAATGATATATTCCCCATAGTGTCTTTAAGATAGCCTCAGGGCAACTCAGTTAATTTTCTACAGAGATCCAGCTAGAAGCTGCATTGGCTTTGTGGGTAATTAAGCACTGCAGTTTGTAGCCATTTTGAGAGAAACATACAGCCACCGATACTAAAATCCTAAAAGAAGGAACTTGACCCCAGACAACCTGGAAAAAGATTTGTCAAGTTCAATGGAACGTGATCTGAGCCTTCTGATTCCTTAGCTATTATAATGTAGCAATCTAGATTTCCAGCTCTTACACAAACAGGCACCTGTGTACAGTGGTGCCTTGTATAAAGGAATGAATTCGTTCCAAATGAAATTCTGTTAAGCAAATTTTCCTTTATACAAATTTTCCATAGGAATGCATTGAAAATGGAGTAATCCCTAATTGCGACCAATTTTATGTTGTACAGCTTTGCCCCATAGGCGATTCTGTTAAGCAAATTTCCCCTATCTCCGAAATTTTTTATGTTGTACAGATTTTATGTTCTACAAACCATTTGTTATGCAAGGGTCCACTGTATATGTGTGCAGTTTAGAGCTGTCTAGATTTCAAAATTCCAATCATCTTCAGACCTTTCCATGCCCTCTTCATTTAATTACATATTTATACATTTTTCACGGACTAAAAATTAATATGAAAACGAATGTAACAAAAAGTGCACCTGATGAAAAGGGAGAGAGAGTGAGGTGTCAAATATTTATTAGTAACATCACAGTTCCAACTCCCATTTGACAAGTTCACCTACAACGTCTCGCAAGCCCACAATCTCTTTACAGTCTAGCTCTAGTACAATTATACCGGAGGCCTCCTCTCTATAGCGCTTGCTTGCCTTGTCCATCTGCCGGAAACAGATCTATCCATCAATCTGTTGCAAAAGCTAACTTTACCATGAGTAGTAGAAGGCACTGTTTTTTCAGTGAATTCCGTCTGTCTTCAACATCTCTGGCCATCTCTACTGGTGGAATTCAGACTATGACACATCAGTCATTTTTAATGAACCACAGTGCAAATCAATCTAGTTGCTTACAGGTACGGTTGCAAGACAGCCTCGAAACGCTTCCGATGCTTATGCCTTTTTTGTGTGGCACCAACATAAGGAAAAGAAACCCAATGCTCACTTTTGTGCCTTAACCTAGAATGGCACAGATGGAAAGGCCTGCTTTAACCCACTACTTCAGCAGTGGGTGGCATCAGGACCAGGGTGCAAAACACTGAACCAGCAACCAGAGACTTCCATCTGCGGGAAGAGGCAGTGCAGGTGCCCAGGGGGGTCTTCACTTGGCCCCAACTTGCTTTGCCCATCCACGACTGAGCAAGTGAAAAAGGAGATCCAGTAGAACTAAACAGGTGTCACTTAGAATGAAAGGTGACCCGCCCACAGCTCATAGGTTAGTTATCCTGATGAACTCAGGGACCAGATTAGGTCTTTGGACATGAGATTCCCTACTAGTGGTCTCAGCAAAATCTTACACCACTATATCTCCATTGTTCTCAAGCTCTGCCCAAAGTGAAATCGGGCAGAGCTTGAGAACAGCAGGCATGTCAGGTTCTGTGCTCCTCCAATTACTTTCCTAACCATCCCAGGGTGGGTGATTTCAGGAGGGCCAAACACTGCCATCACAAGGAAAGGGGGCTAGAAGGGGAAAGAGGTTAATTTGCACATAGAAATATGTATCTGGAAATGTATTGCAATGTTTGTTGTTTACTGAAAATGGGTTAACATTAACATGTTTTTAAGCTAGAAAAGCTCCATCCTGACCTCTCATGGCTAAATTTTATAAAATAAAATTAGGAGGGATTTAGGGGGCTATGGGCCCAGGAGAATTCTCCAAGTATAACAAAATTACCCCAATGTCTATTGTGAGGTCTCTCCCTGACCAAAAGGGAAAATTAAAAATAAGTTCTAAAATCTTGGGGATATGGGACAGGGGACTGGGGATGCAGAGTGCCCTGCAAAAATTCTCCTACATTCCTCTACTAGCAAACATGGCTACTTCTTTTTTCACCTCCTTCTACCTCACTCAAAGTCACAGTGAAGCATAGCATTCAAACTACAGCCATGTTCTGGAATGTCATTCCCCACATATGGCTGACTGGTTGCTTGTCTATATTATTGGTCTACCCCAAAAATATTGCAAGTAGCACCAATTCCATTCACCACCAGCAACAACGTTCACATGCAGAATATATATGTTTTGAAAATGGAGTCTCCCTGCAGGATCCTGTTTATACATATTGCCATACATTATTCAATTCCCTTCATATTTCAGAATCTAAGTCACATGGAGCACCTGAATTAAAAGCTACTTTGGCATAGGCTCCACTTTTTGGACTACCATACTCTACAAGCCTCTGATAGCGGTGCCAAGCTTGGAGAAAGAACCAGCATCTGCATCTCCTTACATATGAAAGGTGCTGCATAGGAATCTGGGCCTTGAATAACTCCATCATAGCCTATTCCCGGATGCATATCAATATCCAACACATATAGAAAAGTTCTAAGACAGCCACATCAGACAAAATGGGAAAAAAAAGAAAAAGAAGACAAAAAAACGCTGTGGCGCTTTAGTAAACTAACTGCTACATATTAAGGTGAGCTTTTTTGGGGCAAGTTGCTTCCTCAGACATCGTCCCACTCTTAATTCTGAGAAAGTCGACTTGCCCATGAAAGTTCACATTAAAATATAGCAATTAGTCTTTAAGGTGCTAAAAGGCTTTTGACATTTTTCTTTCTTCTTTTACCTGATATACTCACTAGCACAGGCTAACGGCCTAAGGTGACAGATACTAGAAGACAGCAATGGGAGGATTTGGCCAATCCACTCTGCTGGAGGCCAGAGCTGAGGGTGCCGCCTAGCTCCTCCAGCACGTTACTTACTTACTTACTTACTTACTTACTTACTTACTTACTTACTTACTTACTGACTGACTGACTGACTGACTGACTGACTGACTGACTGACTGACTGACTGACTGCCCATCTAGTGGCAAGCCACTACTCTGGGCTGTTTACAACAAATTAAAATATTCACCTTCTCACCATACCCAAAACAGAGAAAATTATAGTCCAATAGATTAGTCTATTACTTTCTGTAAAGATACTGGCTCATTGCCAGTGCTTGAGATACCATTCATCTGCTAGCCCAGTTTGCTTCTGCATGTGGAATGGGCCTGAATTATTTGCCTTGACCCACAAAATATTCTCCAGGAGTTTATGAAGAGACCCTAAGTGTGATAATAGAGCCTGTGGCATTAAGCTATGTCCTTTTGCTTATAGCAGGCACAGTACGAGATTGGTAATATAAATCCCAGTGAGAGACTGGCCTTGAAACACTGTTGTCGTCTTAGCAAGTCAACAGGCACCCTATTTCAAGGCCATGTATGCAAATTGCTACCAGCAGCTCGCACTTCACATCCTTGGGATACAACAATAGAACACTATAAACAAGTAAGCAAAAGAATGGAGAACTTTCATACATTAGGTGCTGAAGCAAATCCTATAACCCTTAGTCAGCACACCCAGCGTTGTGTCCCAGACAGCTGGAATGCACCATGCTGGGGGAAACCTGCCAATGCCATGGATTATTTGGGCTTGAACAGGCAATAGAATTAATGCCTCTAATTAATATCTGATGAAATTCATCTTCCTAATCTTGACATTATCCAGAGTACTGGGAGCATATCAGCATTGCACTGGAATGTTCACAACTGCATGAGACAAATGGAGGGGTGCTCTGTTTAATGAATCAACACAATATTAACAGTATCCATTATGTAGTGCTTTGGGGCCCACTAGAATCATTAGTATGGATCACCATTCCACATTCAGAAACATGTCAGCGGCCTTTAAGAGCCCCCCACCATTTAGCCTTATATTCTCTGTTAACATGTTTTCTATTAATAAGCATTGCTTCAGAATGTACGGTACATGTAGGGACAAACCCAAGACATTTTGCTTTCTGGGGTGGAGCAGCAAATGGTACCACCCAAAAGTGCACAGTAATCAGATCATGCAAGTTATTTCGGCATAAGAGGCAAGAAATCCAACACGTTTTCACATTTGGCCATGAAACACAATGATAATAACTTAAATAACTAGCCATTTACAGACCTTTCGTGATCTATAAGATCTGCTGTCTGAGGTGGTCATTGAATTTGAGGTAATGGCAGGCTGGCTTGAAGTAACTTATGGTAACACTGGAGTCACTTGGGGGCTTTTGGATAGAAAAACATTCTGAGGGTGCATGCCACCTGTCTGTCTGTTTCCAACCCTACTGATGGCAATCCAGAGCTAGGTGAACCCATTATCTGGCTTGGTATAAGAGCAGCTTCTGATTATACACTATGGGATTATCATATACAGTATGATGAAAAACATGAAATAGCTGTGCCCTTTGGAAAGTAATCTCATGGCCATGTTGAAGAGAATGGTACTCCTGAATGAGAAATGAAGTAAACAGCATCAAGGAGGTTACCAACAGTCAAAAGCTCATCAAGCGTGACTGGAATATGTTAAGAAATGTCAGATCATTCTGCTATAATGTTCTGGAAAAAAGAGTTTTTCAACTTTCAATTAAGTGATAATATTGAGTCCAGCTGAGGAGTTGGAAAAGGTGTTGGGAGTTTGAAAATGGAAATGTTTCTGAAACGTGAAAAATTGTGGCTTTGTGTGGAAGATCCCGAAGCAGTGGATGATGACAAGTTGGATGAGCTGAATCAAAAAGCTTTGGCTACAATTGTGTTAAGCTTGGAAGATTCTCAGTTGAATTATATTTGAGGAAAAAGTTATGCTAAGAAATGCTGGGAAGCAATGAGAAAGATGCACATTCATCAAACGGCATGTAGCAAAAAGCTGGTTACCAGAAATCTGTACAGAAGGAGGCTGAATGAAGGTGACACTGTGTCTGAGCCCTTGAGCTTCATGAGGCAAAGATGTGTTGAGTTAGAAGAAGCAGCCTTAAAATACATGGACTGTCACAAATCATATGTGATCTTAAGTATCCTAAACAAAAGTTGGGACAGGTTGAGGCAAGTCATTCGCTACAAGACCAAGATTCAACTGTGGATTATTTGTCCGGTCAGCTTCTGCAGGAGGAAAGGAAGCACGTGGAAAGGAATGCAGCCTGTGCATATAAGGCTGGACAATAAAGCTATATGAACAGCGATGAATGTAAATATAAACAATTAGGCTTTGAGGCTGTGATATAAAGCCAGAATCTAATTGAAGTTGAAAAACTAGGAGGGGTGTCAGATCATTCTCCTATAATTAGAGATGGGCACAAAATGAACTTTTAGTTTGTTTTGTTATTCGTTATTCATTTCATTACATAACAAAACAAATAACAAAACCCAGAGTGGATTTAGAACGAAATGAAACAAACTGAAAAAAAATTGTTCGGTTCAGTTCGTTTCATTAATGGTGGCGCCGGAAATGTCTACTACCTGATGCTGGTCCTTCCTGGAGGTCCGGTCTTCCTGGCTGCAGGGAGGGGTGACCAGAAAAAAAAGCCAACTAGCCCGCGCTACAGCTGTAGGACAGGCCACGTGGTTGACAGTAAACAAAAATACAATAAAAATACAATAAAAATAAATTTAAAAGGAGCGCTGACCCGGCCCCAGGGGTGGCCAGGTTGGCACCCTAAAATAAAGGAAAAAATATAAAAAATAAAACCAGCGCCGACCTAGCCCCTGGGGCCGCACTATTGGTGCTTGAAAAAATATATATAAAAATATCTGCTGCGTGGACCCAATACTGGCCCGCGAGCACCGAACCCAGCCCATGGCCAGCAAAGAAAAAAAAGAAAAAAAAGCTTAGGTCAACTCTGGTGGCTCCCCTACTTGGCATTGCCACCACACTGCTCTCAACAGCTGAACAGGCATTCCCCTCCATCGTGACAGCGATATATTAAATTAATTTGTGTGTGGGTGTGCAAATTGCATCAACTCTAGCCTGCATAATCAATAGTGAGGTGTGCTGACAGCTGCAGTCCAACAACATCTGAAGGGACACACTTTGGACTAGTTCAACAAATAGTCTGATCCCATATCCTGTGTTCCAGAGCTGCTGGAGTGTGTCTACATGACATGGTAATAAGAGCTTGGTTGCACCTACTCTATCTTAAGGAATCTTTAAATTTGTAGTTTGGTGGGGCATCTGCTAGTGAACTACAGAAGAAAATAAGCACCTCAGCAAATGACAAATCATGGGAAAATTGGTTCTGCTTTCAAACAACTCGTTCTGACAAACAAGGCCTTTGAGTCTCAACTGCTTCATCCAGTCTCAGTTACACAAGGATGGAACCATAGAGGTTAAAGTGGCATCAAAATGCTATAACAATAGCATACATGTGCGATTAGTTTTCTAGGAAATACCTAGAAGCAGTATATGAATCTGTGGAGGTCAGGACCTTGGGGTGTGTGGCCGAAGTACCACAGTCCGCTCAGTACTGCCTCACTCTAGCACAGACCCCCAGTTGTCTCACGGACCATTGACCTGTACCACTTTAGTTTCTGGTAACGCTGCCACCATTCAGGGTATCCCAGTTCAACTATTGAGTTCCAGACCAGATGTAACATGGTAAAAATAAAATGTGTGTTTATTGAATACAGAAATATGTTGAAATCAGGTTCACTTGTATACAGTTACTTTAAAGTTACACAAAGTTCCCTCAAATACTGATACAATTCCCTCACTCAAACTTGACAGTTCCCTAATTGCCCTGTCTCTTCTTAATGCCTTAACAAACTGTGCAGTTTCCCTATCTCTAGCCTATCTCTTCCCTATATCTCAGGTTGGATGTTCCCTAACTGAATGTTTCTCACTCAGGTGGAGCTATTTAAGCACTAGGGCTCCGTCTACCACAGTCCGCTCAGTACTGCCTCACTCTAGCACAGACCCCCAGTTGTTCACGGACCATTGACCTGTACCATATTTGGGCACAGGCATTAACTCTTTTCCCTCTCCTGTACAGTAACATACACAATAAAAGGGTGAACACTACAGAATTCAAAGTAATGCATATCTCTAGTATCTCAGTATGTTTCTCACTCAGGTGGAGCTATTTAAGCACTAGGGCTCCGTCTCCACATTCCATATTTGGGCACAGGTGGCAACCCCATAGTCTTGGGTAGCCAGACAGTTCAACTGTTGGACCAAAGCAGACACAAAGTTAAAGAACAGATATCTACTTATAGACCATTGCTATAGAATAAGTGAGACCATGAGCAAAAGACAGTACAGCAGGCAACGGAGTACAGCACAGCTGTTAATTAGGGCAGTATGTTCTTCCAATGGGTAATTTGGACTACTATGTAGGCCTGACAAAAGGTATTTCATCATCTGCTTTGAATATCTTAAACGACCCATGCTGATGGTTTTGGAGGGTTCTGGGAGCACCATCTGCATGCATGATAAAACACTTTTAAATGACTGGAAATTAGTTTTGAGGGGCCTATAATGAAGTTCCTAAACTTGGAGTTTGGCCGTCATCTTTTAAATTTATGGTCACCACTACCAACAGGAAGATTAGACTTCTATCTAGGTACCAGTGCTGCAGAGGTTGATTTTAAATTTCTAAATTACTTTTAAATAGGTAATGTAATAACCTTCAAACTTCCTTTGTAAGATGAGTAATAGTCCATTGTTTGGCAGCCTCACTCTTTTAAATGCAGAAGTCATCCTTACGGAGCCAATTTTAGCAATACAGGAGACATGATTCAAGTGGGAAATGTTACCATTTATTTTCTGCAATGTCATCTTTGATATTGATATCAAAGACAAAGATGATTATGGAACACATTTAAGTGCAATAAACTTCTCCATTTTATCGTTTGGAAATAATCTCTGACCAGAGCCTGGAAGATTATATTTTTAGATGGCAGCTCCCAGAATACTCCAGCCAGCATAACACACTGAATCTAGGGCTTGCTACATCTGGGCTGGTCTTACTTTCGGTTGCTTCAGGAGCGAGATGTTGCATTGCGGCTGGAACATGCTCCCAGCTGCTCCTGCTGAATAGTCTGGCAGTTACCCGTTTGGGAAGGCTGAGTTGTGTGCACACCATGCAACCTGGCTGAGCTCCCCTAAGCTGCTTGGCTGCTTCAGGTGTGGTGGAGGGCACTGACTCACTGCTTGTGCTGAAATACAATTTGATTTGTTTACAAACCCAGTTAACTTCTGTAGGAGAACTGAGGTTGAGGGAGGTACGGTCTTCCCCCCCTTTTTTCCCCTAGGTAGCAAACTATCTTGGGCTTGCTCTGAATTGTGTCTCACTATTTTTTTTCTTCACACGACTCTACAATGGAAGACCTAATTGGCATTCACACAGGCATTCACCGGATATCCAGAGAACACCATGTGTCAGGCACAAATCTTTGGGCGGCCATTTTCATCACACAGAGGCTTTTTCATTCCATCTGTCAGTCTTTTCTGATGCTGACACTCAGCAACAGAAAACATGTTGATCTCAGCTATGTATTGCTAAATAATTCATTCCATGCATCCCCTGTTCTTGGGTTTTTGACCTTGTGACTGAATCTGAAGGCAGCTTCCTGTCTGTACCTCCGGCAATGGAAAGAGAAGCCCTGTAGCTGGTGTGCTCCCTGTCATTCACTAGTACTGTCATTCCATCGTCATTCACTAGTAATGTAAGCACAGTTAACTCCCAGTGTAACCCTATACACAGTATGACTCAAAGGTTAATATGCTCAGTTCAATGGGGCTTTGTTGCAAATATATTTCAGAAACATAATTTCTTGTCCAAAATGTCTACAGACCTCCCTCTTGTTGTCTAAATGGAGAGTTGCTTTTGGGGAAAATTCCAAGAGTTTTGTTTTCTTGTCATCAGAAGCTAAGACGTCTTGAATTAGGTGTCACCTGTTAAGACCGGTGGCTGCAGCTTGAGAAATCCTGGGAGTCATAATCCATTGAACTACCCGGAATTCTCTGCTAGAGAACTCTGGTTCTATGAGCGTTTATACACGACCCCTAAGCTCCGCTGCAAATGGCTCCCAGCTCCGGAGCTTAAAAATGTTTCCCCACCAGCTCCGGAGCTAACAGAAAATTAAGTGCGACCCCGCCTAAGCGCGACCCAGCGCACCTTTCAAGTACCTGCTCTGGGAGAGTGAAAAATTTTGATGCGGAGAGTGCCGGGCTCTCCTCGCTTCTTTTTGTTGTTGTTTTTTTGCCTCCCGCCCCTTTAAGAGGAACCAGGAAGTGACGGGGGGTCGGAGCAACTTCCACCAGCACTCCGGAGGTAAGAGTGCATTCTTTTCTCCCTTTTTTTCTCCCTCCCCTCACGCAGACAGAACAAGGAAGTGCGGAGGGGGTGGGAACGCAGGGAGAGTGACAAACCCTCAAGATCTCTGGTCCGAATTTAAGGGACCAGCGGATCTTAGGGGTCGTGTAAAAAGGCCCTATAATCTGGAGATGTGCAGCAAAGCAATCCAGTAGAGATGTTCAATGGCCTCAACAGACTACAGATCTGAGTGAGGATTGCTCAGGATGGAGCCATGACAGCTAAAGTAGCACAGTATCACTGTAACTATGTAATGTAGATATACTCCCAGTTTCAGTATTGTAACAGTTTTAGGTATACCGGGCAAAATGTATGCGTTCATAATCCCAACCTCTGTTAATTCTTTTGAGCTAACCAATTTCAAAGATTTTGCAAGGGCTTTTATTGATCTTGTACTATTATCAGTGAACAGTGGATTCCATATTAGTCGGTTCCAAACATTATTGTTTTGTATGAAAGCTTGTTCCTTTGTTTATTGACTCACAGAATTGGAAGAGACTTCCGTGGTCAAACAGCTGCCAATGCAATAAATGTTGCTACAGAATGTGCAAAATCCTGTTGCACGGTGTAGCAAAGGGCCTCAATGAATCAATGGGCTTTTGATGAGTCAGCACCTCCACAAGCAACTTTGCTGCATATGAGCTTATGCTAACTGTGAATTACTTTAGCATGAGAATTGATATTAGAGTGAGGCCAATGGAATCCATAGAACCTACTGAGGAATTGATTCGCCAAAAAACACCATTGATTCAATCGGTCGGGTCTAGTGTGGTCAATATCTGTTAGGGTGCCATTTAGCTCATCCCTCATTGCATCAATACAGGGTGTATTTTTGCAACTAGAAACCACGTTCTATGTGCACTGCAGTATGGTAGTACCGTGATGATCTTATACTTTTTAACCAATATACATGTCATACAACTGGTAATGTGTCTGATGACAAATATAAAAGTTTTTTTTTCATATTTAAGTCATTTTATTTCACTTTTTTCACATTTCCAAACAACAAAAAAGGTAATTTAAAACATCAGTTAAGAAATAGATAGAGGTTGAGGATAAAACAAAGTTCTAAAAATAAAATATACTCCTATCTTGTGGTTGTGTCTCTGTACTAATGCTAAATGATATAATCTCTATTTATAAAAATTTCTGGACCGAAACATAGAACATCCTCCACCTCTCTTTAAAATACTCTCTCGGCTTCTCATGGAGCACCTCTGAGAGACTATCCATCTCTGCAATAGCCAGTTGTTGTTTTTTTATTAGCTCCTCTATTTTGGGATTCTCCTGGTCTCCTGTTTTTTTATTTCATTTCATTTCTACAGATGCTTGGAATCCTACACCCATTGTGCTTCCATAAGTGCCTGGTATTGACCCTCCTATTAAGCAGAATGAAGTAGCTGCTTACACTTGGGAACAATACCTTAGTATTTCAGTATACTGTATTTCAAGAACCTATTTTAAATGAATAGTTAACTTATTATCATTGTTGTGTTACCTATATATGGAAGGGTTTTCTCTACATAACCAAGTTCAGTTTCTTCTTTCTCTATTCTTCTGGAGAGAACAAGAGATAACCAAAGTCAGCTGTCATTGCAATCTGAGCTCCATTTATTTGGCAGAAGTGCTTTTGAGCTAGTGAGACACTCCATCTTTCTTCTCTCTCCACCCACAGCCCAACCTCGGGAGAAGCTGAGTCGTTTGGTGTTCAAGCCACCCACTCACGCACTACAAAGGGGTCCCCTGCATGCAAAAATAGCGCTCACCATTTCTATTGCCTCTTCTGAAGGTTCCTGCCTTTTTCTTTTTCTCCTCCCCCCCCCCCAAATGCAGCTAGACTCCTGGGTAATTTTCCAAGGAGATTAGCAGGGGAGCCGCAGGAACAATCAATGTTACTTAAAATAATAGAAGAAGAATTAAGGAGACAGGCCTATCATAATCTATCTAGCCTCCCTATTTTTCTAGGATTTGGTTTTATTGAAGGATATTTTTCTGTTGATAAGAGTAACAAATCATCAGCTTTTCAAATCATGTGAAAAGCACAATAGCTTAATTCGTCTGGGCCTCTTCTGAGTGCCTGTGCTTCATTTTCCTATAAATGAGCGCCTTGTAAAAATGTCACATCACAGTGCTGCTGCTTCAAGGCTACTTAATATTCTTCTTTTCCTAACATAGATATGGATTTTGTTCCTTTACATCTGATTGCTTTATTCAGCCCTGCATAATAGCATTGCTCCCCCCCCCCAAAGTAGGCCGATTACTCAGAGAAGGAAAAAGGAAAGCAATTTATAATAATTCTGACCTGCACAAATCAAGAAACACATTTTTCAGTTGTAACATATATCATAATTAGCTGCTGTTTTTCTTTGCAAGTCCTTAGTCCTTCGCATAAACAAAGATTTAATTTCAGTGCCTCTTTCTATGAACTGTATAGTCTGTTTGAATCCAGGAATCTGGGTCATCAATGCACAGTAGTAAAATAGGAGAGGGGAGGGGAAGATTACTTTCAGTGGAGAAAGATAAGCACCAGTTTCCCCCTGCCCTCTGTTTGTTTGTTTGTTTGTTTGTTTGTTTGTTTGTTTGTTTGTTTGTTTGTTTGTTTTTTGTTTGTTTTTGCCATGGGACAGCTTCTCCCATGCCATTTCCTTGACTGGAATCAGACACCAGACTTTGAGCATGTTTTGGTTGTATCAGAGGATGATGCCTCAGACAGACCATTGACTCAGTCTAGCCCTGGAATGTCAGCTCTGACTGGTGACAGCTTTCTATGGGCTCAGGCAAGATTCTTTTCTGTCCCAACCAAGGGCGTTTATACACGACCCCTAAGCTCCGCTGCAAATGGCTCCCAGCTCCGGAGCTTAAAAATGTTTCCCCACCAGCTCCGGAGCTAACAGAAAATTAAGTGCGACCATGCCCACTTTAGCGCGTCCCAGCACACTTTTCTTGTACCTGCTCTGGGAGAGTGAAAAATTTTGATGCGGAGAGTGCCGGGCTCTCCTCGCTTCTTTTTGTTGGGTTTTTTTTTTGCCTCCCGCCCCTTTAAGAGGAACCAGGAAGTAACCGGCACTCGGAGCAACTTCCACACCGGAGGTAAGGCTTTATTCTTTTGTCCCTTTTTAAGGCTTTTTATTTCCTCCCTCCCCTCATGCAGACAGAAGCAAGGAAGTGCGGAGTGGTGGGGAGGAAGGAAGAGCGACAAACCCTCAAGATCTCTGGTCCGAATTCAAGGGACCAGCGGATCTTAGGGGTCGTGTAAAAAGGCCCCAAGAGATGCTAGAGAGTGAACCTGGTTCCTTCTGTGTACCAGGAGTATATCACTGATGCACAAAATATAGGGTAGATGACACCTGGCTGGGCATGTGACAAGGATCTATGGGTCCTAATAGAAAGCAAGCTAAAAATGAGGCATCAGTGCAGTAACAGGTAAACAAGGCCCAAGCAATACTAGGCTGTATCAACAGAGGTGTATTGTCCAGCTCAAGGGAAATAATGTTATTCTTCTATTGTGCTTTGGCCAGACCTCACTCATAATGTGTCCCATTCTGAGCCCCATGGTTTAAAAAGGATATCAGCACATTGGAACATGCCCAGAGGAAAGTGCTCAGAGCAGTAAAAACTCTGGAAACGGAGCCCACTCAAGAATGGCTGTGGAGACTGGGTGTGTTCAGCCTAAAGAAGAGACCGAGGGGTGATAGGACAGCCATCTTCCATCTTCAAATATCTGAAGAGCTGTCACAGGGAAACCTTGTTTTCTGTAGCTGTGGTGACAGCATTATTAGGAAGAACTTCCTGACAGTACAGTTGTTCAACTGTGGAACAGACAATTCGGAATGGAAGGCACTCTCTTTCACTGGAGGCTTTTAAACACAGGTTGGGTGACCATCTGCCAAGAAAGCATGACATGGATTTTCTGCTACAGCACAGGTTGCACTCAATAACCCTTGAGGTCAATGCCTGGAAGCTGTTTTGGAGGTGAAGGAAGAAAATAAATTGTGTGGGGGGGTTGTCTCAAAAGGCTTATGCACTGCCTTTTGTACAGTTTCTCTGCTACAAAAACAGCAGACTCCACATTGCTGCTTTGCTACACCTGTTCAGTAGTGACCTGAGAGCTGCCAATAATACTGTATCTAGGCAGATATAGATATGCAGTCAGTGGTTAAATAGTGACATTTTGAATCCAAAACAGACATGTGCCTGCTGAAGCCTTTGATGTTTGAAATAAAACAGTTCACCTAAAATGGACTTTATAGGCCAAATGGAATAATCGTGCCATGTCACAGATGATGCACTTACCATAATTGTACATGACTTTCTAGCACTTCATAATGGGCTAAGTTATTAAGAATGTAGAGCTTGTGTGTTTTTCAAGTTTACTCGGCAGATTCTGCAACATACACAAAAATAAACACTTTATTTTTAGATCCTTTAATATTATAAACTCGTAGCATTAGAATAATTTCTTCCAAAGATTTTGTGCAGTAGTTTTCTGTATGTAGCCCATTCAATCAGAAGAGAACAGAGAACAGAGACAGTTACCTTAATGATGAATCTGAGACATTTTGAGAAGACTGAGTAGTCATGGCATTGCACTCAAGTGTCTCCAATCTATATAAATATATGCTAGGGTGGACAAGTATTGGAAATATTATGATTAGTTTTCAGAATTTCTTAAAGAAAAGGGTTGCACACTAGTCCAACCCACGTATTGGTGCGGCACCAGCTTTCCCTTTTAGCAGCGGATGCGGTGGTTCAGGGAGAGGTGATGCAAACTGGTGTCGGCTAGAACGGTACACACTATGAGACCTGTTCTATGCTCCCCTGCTGCCCAAAGATACAAGGACCAAAGGATAACCATGCCAGTCTGTTGCAAAACCAATAATCAGCTCAGTGACACCTTAAAAGCTAGTTGGTTTTACCTGGGATATACTCTTGCAGATCTGCAGTTCATTTCATCAGATGCTAAAGTGTTACCCATCGAGGTTAATAACACAAAATTCCATATGCGTGTGTGCACCTACACCCACACATCCGCACACATACCGCCCCTCCCACCACATGGACCAAAATTGACCTGGCCCCTGTAGAAGCCGGGCCGGGGGACAAGGAGGGTGACAAGGAAGAGGAGGGCATAGTGCAGGATCTAGGAATGAGAAGACCAGGAAGGGGAGGCAAGGAGAAAATGAACCCTACTGCCCAGCCTGCCTGCCTGCCTGCCTACCCGCCTGCCTGCAGCCCAAACGCTTGGGCTGCCCGGATCCTGCAGCTTTACCAGGAGCACACCTAAGTTACGGAAGTGCCCACAAGGGATTCCTTCCAGCAGCCTTCACCCTGTCTTTTCCTCTGCTGGTCATGAAGCAAATTTGCAGAGAGGATCATGGGAGTCGTAGTCTCCTTCTCTCTCTAGTCAGACTCCCAAGTCTCTCAAGTCTCTCCTGTCAGCAGGCGGAGGAAGCTTGCCTCTGCTGCTGCCACCTGGGACATTTCTGGGAAAAGAAATGTTCCAGGAAGACAACGGGACAATGGCTAGAAAACAGGAATGTCCCGCCCAAATTGGGACACTTGACAGGTCAGCTCCAGAAGGATTTTATGGAAATGGAAAAAGTGCAGAGGAGGGCAACCAGAATGATTAGGGGACTGGAACACCTTCCTTACCATCTGAAGCTGCAAGAGCTGGGCCTCTTCACTCTTGAACAACAGCGTCTAAGAGGTGACCTGATTGAAATTTATAAAATCATACATGATGTCAACAGAGTATATAAGGAAAAACTCTTTTTCCTATCATAAAACACTAGAACTAGGGGGCACTCCATGAAACTTTTGGGTGCTAGATCTCAAACAAATAAGAGAAAGTACTTTTTCACCCAGAGGAGCACTGGTCTATGGAACTCCCGACCAGAAGAAGTGATGACAGCTGTCAGCCTTGAGTTCATGGAGAACAAGGGTATCAATGGCTATCATTATGGATGCCTAAGGTCAACCTCCGGGCTGGAGAGATAGGCAGGATATCTCTCAATGCCATTTGCAGGGAATCTTAAGCAGGTGAAGACATCTGCTTGGGAATACCCTGAAGCAAATGGTGAGCCGCTGTGTAAGACAGAAAGCTGGACTGGATGGGCTGTGGCCTGTTCCAGCAAGGCTGCTCTTATGTTCTTATGACCCAATGGACCATCAAGTACAGCCCCTGTCAGGGAGGCTCAGAGGGGAATCAAAGATATCTACCAGCAGTTCTTTACATGCAAAGAAAATTTCATAAAGAGTGGTCATCAAAGAAAAGTTGGATAACAATACAGATATGTTTGCAATGTTGTTATTGCTATGTGCTACCAAATCACTTCCACCTTATAGAGACTCTAATAGTGTTGTGGTTGTAGTTGTTTTGGAGATCTGTGAGATGTTTAAGGTGTGGTTTTACCATTACCACACCACTTCCCCCTTTCATGGTTGAATGGGAATTCAAACCCTGATCATGTGAAATATGAAGTGGTTATTGGTTCAAAGAGACAGAAAAAATACCTGCACTGACTCTGGACTGGTTTAGTATTATATGAATTTTTTTGATGTCTTTATCACAGTAATTATAGCAAGCACACCTAGATGGCACAATAGCAGAATAACTACCAGCTTTGTGTCTTATTCCAGGTACTTTTATGCCATCTTGGTAAGAATGGTTAATGATAAGAGAAGAAGGGATTCTCCTTTGCTATTTATTGGTCTCTTAAAGAACCCAGGATAATATTTTAACAAATAATTTTTACCAGGAGGCCCATGACTTTCAGCTTTCTAACTGTGACCAAAGTGGAGAATAAAACCATTGTCTTGAACCCGGAGCCTACTGCCTTCAATTATATTACAAATGTCATTTCTCTACATCAGCAAGGGAACGTTTATATTGTATTCATGTGACTCCCTCTGGTGGTTAATTGAACATTTCAAAATGCAAGACCAGGCTTGTGCGTTGTTGGCGTTCATTTGCATGTTTTTTTAAAATACCCTTATGAAAAAAAAACCTTTGTTAAAATGTAATAAAAACATGCCAGTTAATTTAATAGGAGATCTCTGCACAATCTGAACCTTTTCATTGGCAAAGGCCTATTCCCAGCTCTGGCATTTGAGATCAGAATCCTGCGTTCGGGGGCTGGGAAACAGCAGAAGATCATTTTGAAACGTTTTCCCAAATAAATAAATAAATAAATAAATAAATAAATAAATAAATAAATAAATGGGATTACATTTTCAAATGTGCCATTTTGAACTAATTTCAGATCCAGTCTTCCAT
>CM074740.1:42290103-42540016 GCA_037367245.1 Phrynocephalus guinanensis
GATTAAATTCTGTCCCCCAATTTGCTGCTCGTGTAGAAGGTGACACTGACCCACTGGGATATAAACAAAAATGGGACAACCTGGCTTGTTTGTCTAATAAATCATTTACATACAGCTCAGTCTTTCTCATTGTTGCCCAAAATTAAGTTTCATTGTTTTAATAGGATTTACTGTATCCCAAATAAGCCTGTGCATAAGGCAACTCCTAAAATGTTGTGTTGAAAAAAGAACACTTCTCATGAGCACTTCACAACATCAACCACCTGCGATCCTGTGAATGTTGTTAATATTTGCAATGTATTTTTTCCCCAAAAGTAATTATGTTTCAAGGCTGGATAACAAGCCAACCAATAGCTCAATATCAGTAGAGAATTTTTTTTCAAACAATAAATGCCTTGGAATTTTATTTTACCCCTGGATTGACTCTCTATGCACAGGCTTAAAGGAAATGGGACTTAATTAATGATCTGTAAACTTGGGGTGGATGGCTTGGCTCCTTTTTCTAGGATATTCTTGTTATATTGTCAGTATCCAAAGCTATATTTACACTACCCAGTAAGTTTGAGCTCACGTTAACTGTTATGATTCTCTGCCATGGAACTCTTACTTTAAATTCTCTGTTGCAGTTCTGGAAAGTGTACAAGAACACACCAGTAGTAAATTCTGAACACCTCAGCAAACCAGCCATCTTAAAGAACCCATAGGATGGTGTCATGGCAATTAAAATGGGATAAAACTGTTATAACTCAAAAGGGGCTAGATCCAGGTTTGGGGTGTGTTTAGAATAGACCTGCTGAAATTAGATGACTTGGGCTCATCAGAGCTGACTTACGGACTATTTTGCATCTCATTGGTTTCAGTGGATCTGCCATTAAGTATCACTAACTACAGGCCCAACTGAAGGTAAACTGATCTCTGCTTATTTGAGAGTAAATTCTTCTTCATACACAGGATTTGTATGTCACCTTTACTCAAGCAAAAGAGCCATGCTATCTGTGGGATTCTGGAATGAAACGTTTCCCATCTCTGGGTATCCAGATTCGTTTTTCATTGTCTGATTGCTCATGTTGTCAAATATTGAACCCCTTTGGGGGGGGGGAGAAAATGTCCATCAGAAACTCAACTGCATGTCTTTGTATTAAGAGCTGACACCAGAATTTTCTAGTAATCCTCTTATATTTGTCATATTTTTAAAGGCCCAAATGCTGCCTTGATTTCTTTGTGTAAGAATGCAGTTATTTCCTGCACTCCTTGATTCTTGTGAATGGATGGGGTGGATTTTATATACCTGTTTTCTTGTTTTTTCCTGTGTAGATCCAAGTTTTCAATTTCTATTCTTGCTTGTGTTATGAGACATCTATGCCCACATCAGCTGACTTGTTTGTGTTGTTATGATTGTTGTGTAATGATGATGATGATGATATCCACCACCAGTAATCAAATGATTTAACAGTGAGATCCATTTTGCCCACAAGTCTTAAAAACACTACTTTCACGGTCAAAATGGGTAGCACAACTTCCAACAATTCCTGACACTTTAGCCGGTGGTTACTCTTCCACCACTATCTTTCTCCAGAATGTGAGATATTATCTCTCTGCATATACTCTAATAATATGTTTCCATTCCCATCCTCCTTATTTTTGACTCCTGTGTGATTTAATGCAATCTATATTTCTTTGATGCACTTGCAAATCCTCTCTAGAAACATATTTCCTTTGAAGTTCTGCTTTAGGTGGGTGTTCAGCAGACAATTATTCTTCTGTGCCACTGTAATGGTTGCTTTTGATAAGGGCATCTTAAACCTTATGGTGGCCACAGTGTACAGTATATTAGTCACCTCTAATATTGTCCTGCTTTACACATCAAAGCAGAGTTTGGCAAGTTTTCTTCACAAAGAGAAATTTAAGAGCCTTATAGACATCAAATGCTTCTCATGCTAACTTGGGCATGTTTTCATGTCCTAACTTGGGTCCCCCAAACATCCAAATACCATATATACCGAGCAGCATTCATAGAAGGCCATTTAGGGAGGGAAAATTGATAAGACTATTGCAATACTCAGTGACAGGACTCTCTGAGCACATCCATTCATTTGTTCACTGCATTTTTGCCCAATTCTCCACCATGGACCTCAGCTCCGATCACCACCCATTTTATCTTCACACTAGTCCTGTAAATTTCTGGGGCAAAGAAACAGCAAAGGAGCCAAAGTAACCCAATAAATTTTCTAACCAGGAAGCTCTCTGTCTCTTCTTCTAGGCCACGTCCTGACTCTAGGTACCGCAACACCCTACTTGCTTTATTTATTACATTTCTGCTTTATCTATGTAGTAAAAAATAGTCCACAAGACAGGTAACAAATGTTATTAAACCAGACAGAAACACATCTTAAATTAGACAAGGAAGCTATTCATGTTAAAATCATTGAAATCTTGTTTGGGGGGCTTATGTCGGTACATAGAACTGATTCAACTTTTTGGAGTATTTTTTTTACCCCACCTTTCTCCTTGGAAAAGGACTATGGCAGTCAATTGCTGTTAAATTGACGAGTTGCTGCTCCCGTTACTTGTCACATGCCAGTTGTGCAACTTGGGCTGCCACAAAGAATGTGAACAGCCTCTTGTTAATAAGCGGTAATTTGCCATCATGATTTACACAATTGCACTAATACCAGTGAAAATGCCCAGAAGGATTCTGGCCAATTACAGATACAGTGTTTTACTTGCATATTATTCTGAATAAAACTGCTTATGATGTACTGTTTCTCTGATCTGTCTGTCCCTCTGTCTTCCCTTCAGAAGAGGATTCATTCATTTTGCATTTACTCTAGCAGCATTTTTAATGATGAAACAGTTTGGGTGTTATTTGCAACTTCATATGCCGCCTGTAGTTTGTATGACTGGGACAGACTTCTCTGGAGTTATTGTCTCTCCAGAGCTAATCAATCATTCCTTTTAGCCTTTGAACTGAAAAATAGCCCTGCCTCTCAACTGGCCTCCTCTGGTTTGTGCCAGTTGTTGTTTTTGGCTGATCTACACAGTTAGTTGCTAGGAAAATGTGCAATAGAGAAAGCAACATTCACAAGTATGTAATTTCAAACAACTGGAATAATTATTTTTAATTCTTTCTCCTACAAATGTCTCAAAGTGAACTGAGATTTTAATCGCCAGTTAATGAGAAAGGGGTGGTCCATCTGAGGAACATGTAACTACTCTCCTTTGTGCATTTCTGTACTTCTGCTGTACAGCAAAAGGAATTTTACTAGAAATTCAAAATTCTGCAACAAAACAAGAGCCTCTGAAGAAATTATAGGATGAATCAGCCATCACTTGTCCAGAAAAAAACCCATTAGGTGGCCTGCCAGGAATAGCGTTCCAGAATATGGCCTGCCAGAATGGTTTCTGTTCTCAAAGTACATGAGATGAAGACATATGCACCATAATAATAGCTACCCTAAAAGTGCAGAACAGCTTATACATGCATGATCTTGGATCAGAATGATACATCTAGGGAGCTTTTAACCTAATATTAATATTTAACTTTTCTTTTCTTTATTTAAGAATTGTCACTGTCATTTGTTCCCCTCTATGTGTTGGTGGCTATCAACAGATGCTTCTGATATAAAAATATTAAGCTCTGAGTAGTTTTAAAGAAAGCATACATGTTTTCTCTCTGTTCAGAACTACCTGCAAAAATTATATGATGCCACTTCAAGACTATTCCGTGATTGGAAATGGGTAACAGCCAATATACACTTTAAACCCTTAAAGAGAGTAAGGGAGCCATTTAGAGGGGAAGTTTTTGAAGTTTTGAAGGAGTAAATGGAAGGTAAGAATGAATTGTATTTCCCTCCTCATATTTTCAGCTAACAAATTCTGCCATTTCAGTTTGGCTATTATACATACTCTTTTGGGTTTTAGTTAGATATAACACATATCATACTTCAGCCCCTGACCCCATCTGAACTACAGGGTGGGACAATTTTTGTCAAGATATTTAGAAGGTTTACCAAGAAGAGGTATACTTCAGGCCCTTTGAACACTTCAAATGTGCTGTCCAGATGAATGGTTCCCAGCCTTGGCTAAGCCAAAAAATGTTCTTGAACTGCTATTTCTAGATGCTTTCACTATCAATTGTATATTCACTTGAGTTTCTGGGAATTATAGTCCAAGAACTCCTGGGTTACGCAAAGTTGGGAACCATTGGCCTCAATGTTAAGTGTTAATGGTGTTATCATAGACAGGCATGGTGTCAATGTTCCCTCTAAACTATGAGGCCATGCAGTGTTGGAATGGGGTTCCCCATTTGATTCCAGTCACAGCCAGAACTCCATATGTACAGGGTGTCCTTCCCAGCACACCAGAAAATTATAAGGAATGTGGAGGGGTGTGTTCTCTCTTGCTACTACTAGTTCCTGTAATCTCATAGCCAGTACAGCCACTGTAATGCTGCCTTCTGCGATCTGCAGTCTAAAAGACTGGTGTTTTTTCTCTCTGTTATTATGCATAAGCCTTTATCGTAAGATTTGGGGAAGACAATATATATTTATGTATGTAAATGTACATACATCCCTTCAATTTTACTGTTGGTTTTTATAAACATACCCTATTTAATTAACAATGTGTGTTTTCAATTCCTATATGGGAAGCTGTCCAAGAGTGTCTAATTTTAGCATGATCTGATTTTCCTCTGCTTGCTGTTCCAAACACCTGGGGCCAGCCACATGAGTAAATTAGATTGTACTAAAATGTGTAGTAATGAAGCCCAAGTGAAGGCTCCCCAAAGGGAAACTAAAACTATATTTAGCTATCCTCTTCCCCCTTTGTGGCTCATATGATATCTAGCAGCCTACTGAAACATTATTAAAAACAGATAAAAAAGATCCAAAGGACAAATCTGAAAGCTAAAAACACACAGCTCTTTGCTAAAGAGCAAAAGGTTTGATTTTGGAAAGGTAGCATCAGGGTAAGAATACCCTGTGTAGTTCATGGTGGAATGACTTTGGGAATACGTCAGCTGAAAGCATATTATGTGGAAGTCCTGTCTTGATTTGCAAATAATTGCTGCAAAGATCCTCTTCTTGGATACATATTACATAACTGAATGTAGTTGTGGGGGTTGAGTGGATCAGGAGGCTAGATTCTGCTATGAGTCTTGATTAGAGATGGGCACAACTCAAAAAATGGTGTTTCGTTTGTCGTTTGTCGTTTAGGGGGTTTGTTTCAGTTCGTTTTCATTTTTCGTTAATTTTTTGCAAAAAAATTCATTTTCGTTTCGTTACGTACAAAATGAAAAAACGAAAACGAAAACAAAAAATTGCTGTTTCGTTAGCATTCATTACAGTTCAATGTATTTGCCACAACGAAAACGAAACGCACGACAAAATTTCTGTTGTTTCGGTTTGTTTCGTTTCATTTTGGAGACAAAATTTATTTTTCGTTTCATTACATAACGAAACGAAAAAACGAAAATGAAAACAAAAAATTGCTGGTTTCGTGCCCATCTCTAGTCTTGATTCATAGAAGGGTCACCCAAGGGCAAAATGATCAAAGCTAAGACATCAGACTACAATGCATCCATCTTCCTCAGAAATTAACAGGTTCATCAATAGAAGAGAATTTATAGGTCCACTGGTGCCAGAGAAATTCTTGAAAGTGAGCTAAAGCTAATCTACAATATTAGATACAGTACTTCAGTCTTCCAGCTGGTTCTGTATAATCCACATGAAAATGGGCTTTTATTTTTGCTTTCTTCTGTACAAATAATCTCAAAGACACTAGAACTACAGCCTATATTTATATATATGTTGAAGAAATGAGCCCTCTCTTCTCTCTTCTTCTCTGTCCCTCTCTTCCGTGCTTTAAGAAGCCCTGAGGACAGAGGCAAATTAATCAGAAATAGAAGATGATGAGAATAGGTAACAAGGGACTGCCTCTTCATTTCTGTGTGCAGAAGCAATTAATGTCTTCAGAATGCCTATTAATTGGGGGAGATTTTTATTGCTACATGAGCACAGCTCCAGACACAATCCTGACTTCAGTGCCTGAGCTGCTACTCCTTTATTATTATATAATGTAATAAATGTGGTATAATAGTAGTTGAGAAATGGTTTTAATCGCAGCATGGAAGAGTAAGAGCTTGTCCTATATTTGAGCTAATAAATATTGCTTTAAAAGGAAAATAAACAAGCACAGACAGCCAGAATGCGAGAAGCACATAAAACTTCTCTGGAGCTTTCCGGTATTCCTGTAGCAATTATTCTTGTCTTTCAAGGCCAGTGGCAAGAAAGGTAGATACTGTCCAACTCTACTGTTGGACAGAGTGAGGCAGTTGCTTCATAAAAGAAGAGATTTCTTCTCTCTGGGCCACAGTTATACAAACTGCTGCCTGGCGGACAGAACCAACCTAAGTCTTCTGTCTGAAACCAAGCAACAAATGGGCTGCATAAGCTACAAATTAAATAAATCTATCGTGCCTTTTATTAATTCTGTTGTGCCATGTCTAATCAGTACAACATGCTCCAAATTCTGTTTAATTTCAATGCTCTCACGCTTTTCTCAAATCCTAATCAGAAAGAGATACGGTAGCCATTGCACTGATTTCATTTTCTCCTATGTGTATTACTGTGAGACATCATTTCATTTTCAACACAACAGGTAACAGCAGACTTTTGTGCATGTCTCATCATCATCATCACTGGCTTCCTTCAGTCTCGAAAGACTATGGTATCATGCCTGGAGTAGAGACCCTAAAAACACCTAGTGTGACTGTGTGTGTGTGTGTGTGTGTGTGTGTGTGTGTGTGTGTGTGTGTGTGTGTGTGTTGTGCCGTTACAGTCGTGACCAACTCTTCGTGACCATGGAGTTTTCTTGGCAGGAATACTGGAGTGGTTTGCCAGTTCCTACTCCAGGCACCTACAGCACCTGGTATTCCCTGGTGGCTAAATAGACCAATTTGGAAATGGCAGTCTCTACTGAACTGGGGGCAGATATATTCTGTTTCTTGCCCAGTCCCCGGGTGTTGTTGTTTCCGTGCCTGCCTCTTTTCCGCTGCCTGTTGGACAAATGCCTCTTCAAATTCATGTAGACCATGCTGTATCTTTTGCCTCCAGACAGTGCAATCTGAGGTCAGGGTTTCCCATCTGTTGAGGTCCATTCCCAAGGCCTTCAGGTCCCTCTTACAGATATCCTTATACTGCACCTGTGGCCTCCCATGCCTACTCCATACCTAGAGTGTATGCAAATACAGGGGAATTGTGATTTAAGAGCAAATGATTGAAATCCATTGGTTCATTAAGTTTCATAAGGCTGCCAGCAATTAAAAAGACCACACTGTTGTGAACAAATCAGTTATTCAAAATCACTTAGAATGTTACTGTGATTAATAACCAGCACAAATATTCAGAAGGCTGTATAAATTAAAATAAATGGATGCCAGCATTATGAGCACCATGTCAGTTATGAGTCACATCAGGACCTACTCATAGATAGAAGTTGGAGATGTGTGTGCTTTTGCACTCTTAGAATCCCTAGGAAGGTGTGTGTGTTGGTGTTGGTGGTTTTAGTTGAAAGTTGTCTCCCTGGGAGGTAACTTTTCTAGGCCCTGTGCTCATCAATAGCAGTAGGTGGATTCGCAATAATTGGAATGAGGTTTTCCAGGCCTGCAGCTTCCCCTACCCTGAGATTTCGGGACCAAAGCTAAGGAGGCAATCGTTGGGCCTTTGTGATGTCACTGAGTCCAGGATGCAATTTACAGATATATCTTCAGGAATGGAAAGAGGTTCCCATGGGGAGATCTCCTGTGCCCTCTTTTTGCAGCTGCTGATGGACAGATTGATACCCTATGACAGGAATGGCGAATCTGTGGCAAGCGTGCCACACAACGCACGCAGAGCCCTTTCAATGGGCACCCGCTGTCACCCCAAAACAGACTTCGCCTGGCCTGTGCACACTCAGCCTCCTGCTGCGTTTCTCCCTCCCTCCTCTCTCTTTCTCCTCTTTCCCACTGTAAAAGGGGTCGCCACCCAATGACAAACCGCTGGGGGCATGACCCAGTGCTGCTTTTCCCCAGCACTATCTTCACCAGCTCTCGGGGATGGGTTCACTAAACATAAAAGGGGAGGGGAGAGAAACAAACTGGAGAAAAGGACAGAGGTAAGGGATTTTTTTTAAAAAAAAATGTCAGTTCTAAAGAGACATGAAAGTCCTGGCTCATTTTGAGGTCCCAACTTGTGCGGCATGGACAGAGTGACTGGGAAGACCACCTTCCTCTTCAGGAGGGAGGGACCCCTTCCTTCCTTCCCCCCCCCACACTTTTACCTTCAAAAAACAACTTATACTTTAACATATTTTGCTTTAAAAGAAAAACACAATAACAGAGCTTTCATTGATACAAACAAATTTTATTGAAAGGGAAAAGTCCAGCCCCTGTCATGGAGCCATAGCGTGGAATCGAATCCCCAACCTTTAGTTCCACAGTCAAACACCTGAGCCACTGAGATATCACTGTGTCTTGGGAAACAGACCTCCACCACTCACATTTTACTGGAAGCAAGCCTTGGTTTTTAGATCACCCTCAGGTTATGCTTCCAGCAGCACCTATTGCCTGGGGGACTCATGTCAGACACACACACCCCACACCAATCCACCCACCACAGCAGCACGACAGCTCCTGCCGCTACTTCTTCTTCCAAATGACTCTGGAGCCCCAGGTCTGTTGCCACTTTGCAATAAATAAGTGGGTTTTGGGTTGCAATTTTGGTATTCGGTCTCTAAAAGGTTCACCATCACAGCCCTATGACTTTGTCTCTTTGTGCAAAATGAATTCAGGATCGTGCTCCATGGTAAGGCCCACGTTGAGGAAGAGGATTGGTTCCATCCCTTCTGTTCTGCTGAGTCGGCAAAGGTTTTATGGACTACAAGTCCCAGAACTCCCCAGCTAGCATGGCTACTGGCTATGCTGGTTGGAGCAGGGGTGGTTCTGGAACTTGTGGTTCACTTAAGCTATGGTACTTTTCCAAGGTCTATCCTTACCATCTTACAGTCCCTTCATATCTTCACTACTTCAACACTCTTGAGTGGCCACTATTTTTTTTAAAAAAATACCAAGCTTGCAAGCAGTGGTAAGAGTAGATTTTCCATTTGGAGAGAATCTGTCAGAGTCACCATGATCTATAATCAAAATCACAAGATACTGGTAAGGAAAACTCTTGTCTACTGAGATATTTCCCCACTAGGACTTATTCCTGTCACATACTGTATTTGGTGTGTTTGGAGGTGGGATGATGGAAGGTAGAAGATTCCTTGCATTAGCACAGTAACTGCCATGGTGTTTTCTGTATTCTCTGGAGCAACAGCCCAGCCAGAGCTGAGCTTAAAGTAAAATTTCTTTACAAAACACATTGATAGGAAAGACTGATTTGTAATAGCTGATTGTATGCACGTTTGGAAAACATGGTCCATGGGAGAGAGTTATTAACAGTTTGAAAGGAAATTCAAAGAGACGATAGATGGTAAATATTCTCCTGTCAGAGGCAGCAATGGGCAGGTTAAAAAATACTGTACAGCCAATAAAAAGGACAGATTCAAATTGCATTATTTTCAAATATCCAGACTGACCTTTTGTGACCGATAGGTACAAAGAGATGATGGTTTCAGATGAACCTTCTAACAATTCCAGGGTAAGTCCACTGCAACTAAAGGCTCATTGTGCTCTGTAAGATGGCTTTCTGTGCAGAAATGCACCGGACTACACTGTATTTATATGGCACAAAGTCTTAACTAAAAAACAGATTCACGTTTCCTCATACTTTCTTTTTCCTCAAGCCCTGTGAATGGACTCTGCGCTGTATAGGTTTCGTTTCTTTCATTCTCTTTACTGGAATTCATGTTCCCCACAGCTATTACAGTTTATTAGGGAAGGTGTCTGTACCATACAGTACATTACACATACGTCAAAACAATTTTCAATTTAATTTGCAGTTCCCATAGGACAAGTGCAAGCGGTTGCTTATTGCACTCTCTATAAAAGGAGAGATAAAGTATACACTGAGGCTATATCGTTATACTGCTCAGTTGGTTTCATGAAATTGTTTATAGAGTGTTCTTCACTGTACACTGCACTCCACATAAACAATGGCTGAGTAATACATTGCCTAATAGAGACAGAACAACTGTTTCCACAGCAATGACGTGGACATACCATCTTTTAAAAGATAGATCATTGAACAATTCACTGGTTAGATGTGAAAAGGCATAGATGATAGATAGATAGATAGATAGATAGATAGATAGATAGATAGATAGATAGATAGATAGATAGATTCCCATGCAGCTGTCCTTGTGCATTAGTCACCAACAAGTATTTTACTCCAATTATTGGGGGGGGGATCCAAAGGAACATTATTCCATCAGGCCTTTTTGAAATTTTTCAAAGTCATGCTGGTTACAACATGCAACATCCCTAGTGTAAGTCACAGTTTTTTGAAACAAGGGCAAGCAATGAGTCTGGATGCTCTCTGTCCTGTCCTCTCATTCATTTGGGAGAAGTTTCAAAAGAGAATTTTTTGCTTTCTTCAATGACAGCTTCCCATGAAATCCCAATGAATCAAGACCCCATAATGAAGAATTCAGAATAACTATGCATAAGACTGCTAATGCATGCAGATTTATTTATTTATTTATTTATTTATTTATTTATTTATTTATTTATTTATTTATTTATTATTTGATTTATATACCACAACCATCTGTTTTGTTTGATAGGAATGGAGATGTTAACGTTCATTTTCTTACTCACCAGTTTTGCTGTTATATTTGCAAGCATGAATTGTGGAACATTTTCAGGCCGTGGGGAAATTCAGGCCTACAAGAGAAACTATTTGCTGAAACTTTCATTTGTGCTCTGCAGATGGTGCAGACTTGTTATGCTGCATTTTGTTAATAGAGGATAATTTGGGAGATCAAAAAAAAAAAAGAGGATGAACTGCAATTAACATGACCTGCAGGCATGGCTAAAAAGCATGGGGATGACTCAAATAACATCATTTGGTACTCTTGCTTTCTCACTTAAATAGCTCTTTTCTTTCCAAAAAGCTTTTATACCTGAAGGGAATGAGTACCAAGAGATGACAACAGCTACAAAAACAGCTGCAAAACCAAATAGATCCCTTTCCCCAGGGTATGTGCAGCAACAAAATAGCTAAATTTCAGTTTAAAGATGTATTTTTATTTTCTCCTAGGGATCTTCTGTATGCACTTGCAAAATCACTTACTCAGAGAGTTACTTTTATTTCAAACAGAACAAAATGCAGACCATATTGCTAAAATTAGGGCTTGCAAATTATTCTTGTAACTTGCAAATAAACAACCCAAGAGGTTTGATCCTTTCCAATATTAAAGATCTTACACTGTAGCAAATGTGCCTTACACCCCTCTCACGTCTGATACAATCCAGATAAGTTAACTATCCAGAACCATGTGCAAATAGGAATAGGAACATAAGATGACTATTTTGGCCATAGGATTATATCATTCAAAGCCACACAAAGAATCAGTTTAAATTTAAGTTTAAGTTTTAAGTTTAATTAAAGGTGATGGAATGTTAGGTCTCATTTGCACCAGAAACATAGATCAATTTTATAGCCATTAGCTGCCATGTAGTGCTTCAAAAGAGCTTGCAAATTGTACTTTGCTGACATTGTTGAGAATTCCCTCAGGGCCAAAGTATATTTTACAGATATTTATGTATGTATTTATTTATTTATTTATTTATTTATTTATTTATTTATTTATTTATTTATGAGTATTTTTACCCCACATTTCTCCTTAGAAAAGGACCCAAGGTGGCTTACAGTAATGAGGGACAATATACAAACCAGTACAATTAAGATATGTTAAAGTACTGATAACAGGGAATTGAGGGACATCTTACAGCATTAAAAGACATTACATTAAAGCTACAAGGGAACGCAAACAGTTAAAGAGATAGTAAAAAATCCATGTAAAAATTATAAGTGAGGGAAACTAACATTGAAAACATTGTGACAATGCAATCACAAAGTCTATTACCAAAAAGTATATGTGATCATATATGTTAGATTCATATAAAAGTCACATAATCATTCAGGGACAACTTGCCTGAAGAGAAAGTTATTTGTCTGATTCCAGAAACACATCAGAGATGAGTTCCAGAGTCTGGGTGCAGCAGCCGAGAAGGCCCTTTCATGTGTTCCCAAAAGATGTACCTGTAAGGGTGGCGGGATGACCTTAACACAATCTGGTTCATACTGTGAGATTCAATCTTTGAGGTAGCTAGCACCTAGGTCATACAGTGCTTTGTAGGTTAAGGTCAGCACTTTGAATTGTGCACAGTGGAGGTGGTTGAGTAGGGGTGTGATGTGATCCCTGTACCCCGCCCCAGTCAACAATCTGGCTGCTGCATTTTCGACCCATTGAAGTTTCCTGAGACTTCTCCTTGGTATTCCCACATAGAGCACATTACAGTAGTCTAGCTGGGATGTCACTAGGGCATGTGTCACCGTGGCCAGAGTTGGTTTCTCAAGAAATAGGCATAACTTGCATACTAGCTTTAATTGTGCAAATCCTCTAGAAAAGGATATTATGCCATATATAGCAAGTGGCACAGGGATGCAGCCACATTGAAGCTATTCTTGCTTCTGACCTCTCTTTAGTAAATATAGTACAGATCATTTGCTCATCTTCTGGGATTCTAGTACCTGGTAATTGTAAATAAGTGAGGTTTCTGTAGGAAATTGTCTGTAGTATATGTGTACTTCCTTTTTAAAAGCCAGGAATTTCAGTCCTTCAAAAAACTTCCCATTTATGAAATTTGGTTATTGTGTTTCGCTACCCACAATTCAAAATGCCAGGAAATGGCCCAATATTGCTGCACAATATCCTGCCCACATTGCTAGCAGGAAAAAAAGATACCGAGCAAAGAGCAGCCCAAATGTTGACAACGCCAATGGCAGCAGTCAAGCTGATCTACAAAATACTCTCTTGTGCTCACTGCCATACAGATTTGTTGACAAATTCCCTGACTATTGCTTTACTTTTGGGTGAGAAGTGGTTAACTAATGATAAAAGGAGTCACCTTCTGGGATTTCCCCTTGCTTGGTGTCACTTTGTGAATGGCCTTAATAATTTTTGCATTCCCACCTGGATATAAGACAGGAGAATAGTATCATTTGCACACAAAAGAGCTGATCCATTCCTGTCCTTTAGATGGGGGGGATGGGGTACGGGGCTGAATAAGGAGGAAGCTATATCATTTAAATATAAATCACACAGAAGGAGAGCTAATAAACATTCCCACCAAGCTCCTCTATTTACAGAGATTGAGTCTGAAAGATCGATATCAGATGTATCTCTTATTCATTGGGTTGCATTCTCCTTGGATTCTCCTCAGCAACCTACAGTCTGTAACCAAGGATTCCAATTTGATCTAAAGGTGAGCCCAAGAAATGGAGTCAAAGGCTGCTTGAAAGCCACAAAAAGAAAACTGTTAACTAAATACACATTTGAACCTGCTGCAGCTGAAAGACATTCAGGGACATTATTGGGACTAACATGGTTCGGGCAGGTGTTGCCCAGCAGGATGCTCTAAGATGAAGGGCATGGTCCAATTCCTAACATAATGTCCTCTATGTGCAAATCTGAGGGATCAATATCTTGAACTCTTAACTGTGATCATGGACAAATCCCCTTGATGCACAGGTTTGTTTCTGCTAGCTGTCACAGACTACTATATGTCCTATAAGACCACGGATTTCATTAAACGGGCCAAAGAAAGATGGAACTCTCAGTACCACAATCTCTTCAAGTTAATCTTGATACTTGATACTTGTTTGGGAATGCTTATTTTATTACAGTGGTACCTTGTATAAAGGAATGAATTTGTTCCAAATGAAATTCTGTTAAGCAAAATTTCCTTTATACAATTTTCCCATAGGAATGCATTGAAAACAGAGTAATCCCTAATCATGACCATTTTTATGTTGTACGGATTTGCCGCAATGTTTAATGTTGTACAGATTTTATGTCATACAAACTTTTATACAATGATCCACAGTATTTGATTATTTGATTTTCTTCTGATTATTTATATGTACAGTGGTACCCTGACTTAAGAGCAAGAATCAAACAGTGGTGCTGTTTACGTGATGTTCTGCTCAGAGGTAGGTTGAACCCAAAGGCAAGATCTTGGAAGACTGTAGCACTAAACATGCCCAGTAGAACAAGCTCAGGTCAGAATAAAGGCGACATTGAGATCTCATAAAGAGAATCTTACTGGGCATCCAACGTAAAAGTGAAAGAGCAATGCGGAGTCCCACTGTCAAATCATACCATACCTCAAACAGGAAGAGTCCAAGAAGTATAGTCAAGCAACCAAATGTCGTACAATACAAGGGATTAGCAGCACCGGCCAGGACAAACAACAAGCAGAGTCCATCAACAAGAACAAGAAGAGGCCTCCAATGAAGCTCTCCATTAGGTAGATGCAGTAGTGGAAACCTATCTAGAGGTCAGCCACAGGTGCTTGGCAAGCTGGGAAAAGAACTCAGATACAGGATTTGATCCACAGGTCTCCCTAGGAAGAAGAGCTTTCCTTTAAGGAGACCTAATATTTTCTAGAAGGCTTCTTCTCTCAAGAAATCTGGACTTTTTATCTATCTAGCTAGCTAGCTAGCTAGCTAGCTACCTATTTATTTATTTATTTATTTATGAGTCTTTTTACCCCACCTTTCTCCTTGGAAAAGAACCCAAGGCAGCTTACAGTAAGGAGAGACAATATACAGTCAATTTCAAGTAAGACACACTCAGTTTGAGAAACAGGGAATTGAGGGGTATCTTACAGTATTAGAAGGCAACATTAAAACTAACAATTGGTAACATAGTGTCAATGCAGTAGCACAAGAAGAGATATAAACACAAAGTTATAAGTGGTTATAAACACAAAGTCTGTGTAGCAATGTATGGTAGATTCATAAAAAGACACAGTAGGCAGTCCATCATTCAGGGAAAGCTTGCCTGAAGAGAAAGGCCTTTGCCCATTTCTGGAAATATAGCAGAGATGGGGCAGTCCTGGCCTCCAGTGGGAGGGAGTTCCACAGTCTTGGCGCAGCAGCCGAGAAGGCCCTTTCATGTGTTCCCACAAGACATACGGTACCTGTGAGGAAGGCAGGATGGAGAGAAAGGCCTCTCCTGAGGACCTTAGCAGTTCATATTGTAAGATTTAATCTTTGAGGAAGCTCGGGCCCAGGTCGAATAGTGCTTTGTAGATCAAGGTCAGCACTTTGAATTGTGCCCAATAGCTGATTGGAAGTCAGTGGAGCTGCTTTAGTAATGGTGTAATGAGGTCTCTGTAACCCTCCCCAGACCGCAATCTGTCTCCTGAATTTTGGACCCGTTGTTTCCTGAGACTTTTCATCAGTACTCCCACATACAGCACATTATAGTAGTCCAGTCGGGATGTCACTAGGGCATGAGTTACTGTGGCCAGAGCAGGTTTCTCCAGGAATGAGTGTAACTGGCGTACTAGCTTTAATTGTGCAAATGCACTCCAGACCACAGCTGTGACCTATAGCTGTGACTTATCCAACCATTTCCGCAGGGGGCTTCTAGCCAGGCTTATGACTGCATTCTATGGTATTCTTGTGGGCTGGTGGCAGTCCAGCCTCCTCCTCTGACTCAGGCACTGAGTCATATTCTGGAGATTTAATTTCTGAACCCCTGAAGGTGTAGGGCCTGCAGAATCTGTTAGCTGCTCTCCCCACCCTATCTCCCAGATCGGGTCTACCGATTGTCCTCATTCTAAGTTTGTGCAGCTAGGCCATGATATTTGGATGTGGACATTAATACAGAAGGATGCATTTCTGTATCAAGCAACATAATACCAGCCTCTTATGAACAGTGAGCAACCTAATGGAATCACATCTACTCACAAATCCGTCTAAGCCAGTGGTTCTCAACCTGTGGCTCCCAAGACGTTCCTGGACTGCAACTCCAAGAAACCCCTTCCAGCACAGCGAGTGGTGGAGGCTTCTGGGAGTTGCAGTCCAGGAACATCTGTGGACCCACAAGTTGAGACCAATGATTAAGCATTGTTCGTAAAGAGACAGCCGCTGTAAACTACAGCGAGCTACCCAGAGTTGTGCTCCTCATAAGTAACTTATATGATGCTCAAATGTTGCCCATGGAAACACATCCCAAGTTCAGACCTTTCTCACCAAACACCACTCCAACAAGACAGCAGGGTTTGAAAACCACAACTTCTACACTGTAATTGGCACTCAGAATTGTTCATTTGAGTAAGAAGCACAAAAGGAGCCTTCAAAGGGTAGAATGATTAATGGGTAGAATTCATCATCAGTTAATGGCCATAGTAAAAGAGATGCCCTAAGCACATCCGATCTTGCCTGATTTCTGAAGCTAAGCAGGGTCGGCACTGGTTAGTACTTGGATGGGATTCCACCAGGGAATACCAGGTGCTACAGGCACTTGGAGTAGTAACTGGCAAACCACTCCAGTATTCCTGCCAAGAAAACTCCATGGACATGGGGTCATGAAGAGTCGGTCATGAATGCAATGACACACACACACACACACACACACACAAGAAAAAGCAGTCACCACCACTAGTTTCTACTGCAATGGAAGGCCCTTTTGGTAGGCTATGAGGACAAACTGGTCACCAAACCCTACTGTAACTTGTCCCAGTGTAAAAAATAGAGTTTGGGCCATTAAAACACACAGGTATGTTTAAATGTTTAAACACCCAGTTTAATTTTTTTGAGTTTGGGCATTTGGGACACCATGGGACCACCCCTGGGTCTCTAATACTAAAACTGCCACTGCTGGAGGCCTCAAGGAGCAGATGTAGGACTTTTTGGAGGAAGCCAGGTGGATGCTTACATAATAGCTATAGTGGGAGCAGGTCTCAATTGACCTTGGGGCTCTCAAAAAGCTGGATTTTGTTCTATGTATGGGAAAGAGACCTTTCATCCATCACAAGTAGATGCATTGTACAATTTAAGATAATTAAAGAAATGTAAATAAAAACAGGCTAGTAAACATGTTTGCAAAGAGAAAAATTAATTTATTACAATCATTCATGTCCACTCTTCAGTATCTTCTTCTCGTAATACCGGTATATTCTCCAATCTTCAGGGGCAAACAGTGCTATTACACTTCATTACTTAGTGCTTCATTGTCCTGATATTGTTTGTATTTCAAAATCTCTGGGTTTTCACCATAATTACAATTAAGCAGAAACATTTCCTATTGTTCACTAAGGCAGCCATTCTCAACCTTCTTTTGGCCATGGCCATAAATACAATATAAAAGAAACAAAGGACGAATCAGGATTTATAAGTCACATAACAAACCTTATGCAGGGGTGTAATGCAGAACTGTTTCTAATCTGTGCTCCCCTTCAAATATACAAAGAGCCCCCTAGGGGACATACAGCCTCTGTTGAAAATGGCAGCTCTATAGACTGTATAGAGTATGAAAGTAGCCAAGTTTGGGATATCAGCAGAATAGGTTTTTGCTCATGCAGTCAACTTGACCTCTCCGTTACTTTGCTCCTCAAGCATTTTTGCAAACTGCAGATGTGCAAAATTTGTTCCCCGTAACTTGATCTAGCAGACATGTTGAAATCAGAAAATGCTATTGTCAGCCACTTTATTTACTTGGAAGAAACTGTACCAGTCAACTGCTTAAGAGAAGCTCAGATATCAGCAAAATAAACATAGGCAAGCCCAATAAAGCAGCTGTCAAGACAGCCCAAAGTGCCTTTTAATAGAACCACATCCAATTCATGAGGAAAGTAAGAACAGATGAGTCAAGAGCTCTGATGAAGATGGAAAACATGTCATTATTTTAAATATTTAAACCCCACTTTGTAAAATTCCAGAAACTGGCTGACTTCCCACTGCTGTCTAAGATCAGGTGGTGTTATTGGAATAGTGATATTGCTCCAGCCAAAATCTCTGGATGACTTCACCAAGCTGTCTTTCACTTGACCAAAAAATCCTTGGGCACAATAAGGATCTCCTGCAGGGCTGCCAAGTCTCAAGGCACTGGCTGAAGCCTCAGGCAATCCCTAATTTTCTCCAGGCAGGAAGATAGTTCTTTTGCTGGTGAAGGAAAGAGACCATTTCACAGCTGCTTCCATTGCTCCATTCAGCCAAGTAATTCCTTGCATTGTGCACTGTTAATGTGTTGTACTGACCTTACATCCAAGGCAGAAAATAAAAAGAAATACAGTGCTCTATATTTTATTTTTATTTATTTATTTATTTATTTATTTATTTATTTATTTATTTATTTATTATGGGACTTATATACCGCCCGTCTTCCTGGGGGGGAACTCCGGGCGGTTTACAACAAATTAAGGAAAACAAATTGCATGAGCTAATAAACTATTTCTGATATTGTATCTTAGGAATATGTATTGAAATTTTAAAAAGAAAAAAGTGATAAAAGAAAAGTTTGCTAAAAGAATGGGATAAAAAACCTAAGAAATTCCTGTAGAAATGACTTTAAATGACCTTCAAAAGAACGCTTGTGCCTAAAAATAACATTTGCAGTTTTTACATTTGGTATAACTTTGTTACTACTAGTTATCTAACTCATTGCCAAAAGAAAACAGTTACAGTAAAGGGCTGTATATGCATTCCAGAAAAAGTAACTAGATGTAGGTAACTACAGTACTTGTAGCAGTTGCTTGGCAGAGCTGTTTGACTCCCAGTGTTTGTCCTGTTAAATCAATGTCATATTACTTTCATTCTATGTTTACTCTTTGCAGATGCCTTATTTATTAAAATGTTGTTCAAAGGAGTTGTTATATTTGCCAATCCTCCAGTTTCAACATGTACATCGTAGCATTATGGCACCAAGGAATGCACAGCTTGCCATTTCGTGTGGATTCTTTTGAACTTTTAGTAAACATCTGTAGGCCAGTTTTCCATTGCTTGTGTATTTTCAGGACTGGCCCTACCATTAGGTAGACTGAGGTCGCCATCTCAGATGGTAGATGTTGCAACATCATAATAAGCTGTTGGGAGGAGAAATTTGTGTGCTACATAACCTGCCCTGCACCCCTTCAGCTAACCTGCTGCCTCCTTATAGAGGGAGGGACGCTCTCCCGTCTCCAGAATAGAGGAAAGATTAAACTACCAGCTCTGCTGATTTTTCTATGTGGAATATGTCTTTGTCTTCATATCTGGATGATTTATGCATCCCTTTCCTTCATATATTTCCTTCTGTTTCTTCTACATTTGTACAGTAATTTTGTAATGAATGAATAATTCTTAACAATCTGCAGTGAGAGAAAAAGTATATGATTTGCATAGTATATGATCATGTATCATTGGTTTGGTTTATGGAGTTCATATGCTTAAGGTTTTATTGTATTACAGTGACACCCCCCCCCACCTATTGCAGGGGTTAGGGACCCAACCCGACCCGTGATAATTGAAAATACGCGATATGCGGATGCAGGTCAGGTCGGCCCTGGGGCACCTAGCTGGTGGCTCTTGTACTTACCGGAGGTCTCAGAAATGATTTCCAGTGATCCAGAAGTCACTTCTGGTTCACAGAGAGGCCCTTTTGGGGCCTCCAGAAGGCATGGGAAGGCCCTCACAGGCCCATTTGGGACAGTGCCAGGTTGGGGGTAAGTATGGGAGGCCTGAAACAGGCCTTTCCTCCCTTAACCCAGGGGGATTTTTTTTCATATACTTTGGTCCCACGATATAGCGGGACCGCAGTATATGAACCGCGAAAGGGCGGGGGACCACTGTACCTGTTGAAGTTTATCCAAATTGTACAAGCATTCATCTATTTTTTTTTCCAGTACTGTCAGCTGCTTTCGATTAGCCCTCCCTGCATCTGCCATCCGATCATTTCCTGACAGGATCTCCTCTCAGCACACTTCACCTGAACTGACTAGTAAGCAAGATTATACATGGCAAGTGCTGACAGAATAATGAATCTGTGCAAAAGACATAGAACATTTTGAGTGGCATCACAACAGAAAAGCCAGTTGGACCAGCTGGGATGTTTTGACAGCACTTGCAAAGTTAAAAAGCCAAAGCAGAATCAAATGATTATGCCTGCCAAAGGTCAACAACAACAAAAAAGCTCATGCTGAAAATCAGCAATAGCTTGTCACAGACATGAATCATAAAAAAAGAAAGAAACACATTAAGTGGTCAACAGGATACTTAGGCACGGGGTGGGGTGGGAGACAGAATGAGGAAGAAAACTGCTGAGAGTGGATGAAGTCTCCCGAATGCTAGTAAACACTGAAATTATTTCAGGAGCAAAATATACAGTATGTTACTGCATTGACATAGTCCTTGCTGACCACAGTGGGGCTGTGTGGGTATGACTTGGAACATTATTTAATGACTCAGCAGTTACTGTGATTGACTCAGGCCCTTTGTACACAACCCCTAAACTCCACCGCAAATGGCTCCCAGCTCCGGAGCTTAAAATTGTTTCCCCACCAGCTCCGGAGTTTACAGATAATTAAGTGCGACCACGCCCACCTAAGCGCGTCCCAGCGCACTTTTCAGGTACCTGCTCTCTGGAGGTGAAAATTCCTGACGCGGATATAACGTAGTGACTGCCCAGCTCTCCTTGCTTCTGTTTGTTCTCCCCCCCCCCGCCCCTTTAAGAGATCTGAATGCAGTGCCGGGATGGCAGAACGGAGGTGAGCGGCATTCTTTTCTTCCTTTTTTTCTCCCTCCCCTCACGCAGCCAGCAGCCAGGGGTGCGGAGGGGGTGGGAACGCAGGAACAGCGACAAACCCCTAAGGTCTCTGATCCGAATTTAAGTGGCCAGTGGATCTTAGGGGTCGTGTGAAAAGGCCCTCAGTAAATTTTTTCCACAGTAATATATATTGGTCTTCGGGGGGAGGGGGGGGGAAATGCCCTATATGAGTTCAATACTTCATGCAAAATGATTAGGATCTCATTGTGCACATGAAGTGTTCAAAACAATTTCCAGTACAGAGGCTGTTTTTAAAGTTGACTATGAAAGTAAAAATAAACAAATTTAAGTGAACAAATTCTTATATTTGCTTTCTACATATTTATCGGTGTTTCCTGCTCTCATATTGATGTTTCTGTCTCTCTGGCATCCACAACAAAATATATTCAGACAACCAGTCTTGCAAAACATATCCTAGAGAAAGGTTGCACACTTTGCAGTAATAAATTGTACAATCAGTCAGAAGGGAGATTGGACAAAAGTTAACAACTCCTGCGCTCAGAATGAGCTTATTGAGAAGTAGTCTTCCTGGGTTTCCTGAAGCTGTGACATCACTCTCACATGCCAAAGAGAAGAGAGACACTTTCACAAGCCAATTGGGTAGTCTTGTTCTGCCAGACTGAATCCGCCAACGTTATGTGTAGCAACAATTAGACATAGAGACTCCTATTATACCTACTACAAGCTCTGAATTTTTCCTGATGTCTCCATGCCAAACATCTTTGGAACTCTTTTCCAACTAAGAGAATCTCAAAAGACTCTGCCGTGCTGTAAAGGACTAGACTGCATTTTAGGAAAACAATATGGGTCCCAATGGGAAGATTTAAGCACTGAGAACTTTTTTTCTGAAGAAAGATCGTGAAGTGAGCAAGATTGCCACAAGGAGTACCAGAAGCTCAATACTCATCAAACACACACCATCAGTGCCTGTGGAAATATCTGGAAAACAAATTTTTAAACAATGGATTTATGAATCATGCAAACTGTAGTAAACTCTATTGTGGCCGCTCATTACGACTCTTTATGATTGTACTGCAATAAAATGTGTTAATGATTGTAAAGAAGAGAGTTGCAAGAGCCTTTGTCATGCTTTATGGTATATTAATTGAAACCAGAGATAAATATTAGAGATGGGCATGACCAGGAGAAATGACGTTTCGAGCTGTCGTTTGTCGGGACGTGTCCGTTTCGGGTCGTTTCCGTTTGTCGCGGAAATTTTCAAAAATTTGTCATTTCCGTTTGTCGTTTGTCGTTTGTGTTGGGGTTGGGGTTGTGATTGGGGTAAGTGGGCTCTGGGAGGCACCTCTCTGGGTGCCCCTGACGTCTGACCCACTAAGAAGGGAAGGGAAGGGAAGCGTTTCGCGTAGCCGCCGCGTACCATACATTATGTTAGGGTTGGGGGGTAAGTGGCAGAGGTACCTCTCTGGGTGCCTCTGACTCACTAAGAAGGAAAGCATACTGGCGTACTGGCGTAGTGGGCTCTGGCTGGGAGGCACCTCTCTGGGTGCCTGTGACCCACTAAGAAGGGAAGCGTACTTGCATACGGATCTGGGTTAGGGTTGGGGTTAGGGTAAGGGCTAAACTTAGGGTTACGGTTAAGGTTAGGGTGGGTTAGTGGGCTGCACCTCTGGGTGTCTCTGACCCACTAAGAAGGACAGTGTACTGGCGTATGGGTTAGTGTTAGGGTTAGGGTTAGGGTTAGGGTTAGTGGGCTTTTTATGCCCTCTGGCACATCCAGAAGTCTCAGTCAAAACCTGGCCATGCGATTGGTGGAATGAGTCAAAAATTTGCATGGTCCCATCCCATGGCCAGCCCATCATTGCGCAGGTGTAAAAAAATAAAAATAAAAATAAAATAAAATAAAATCAATGGAGACGTTTTATTGCAAGAAAAACCCACTGCTGCTACTATAAAAAAATCAGGCATTTAAAATACCTAATTTTCAAATGTTTCTGTGGTGCTTTGGTGGGTTTTTGGACCACGATTTAAAAATAAATATTGTGGTCGCCATTTTGGATCCCCCCCACCGCATGGCAAATGGAGACGACGAGGATGGCCCCCCCCCAGCCTGGTACCAGCAGCCCAGGACAGGAGAGGGGGGGAAGGCCGGGGACCCCCCCCCCCCAGAAACCACCCCTCTCTGGTAGGTGCTCTCACTGAGGCAGGCATATTTTCGCCTGCTTTTTTGGCCGGGAATCGGGGTTTTTTATTTTATTTCTAAAACTTTTTTTCTGTGCGCTGCTTGGCATCGCACGATCGCCGCAATGCCATGAACGACAACGAAAAATCAGACCCAATTTTTCTTTTTTGGTTCGGGTTCGAGCTGGAGCGAAGTAATTCTCGTTACCATTACCCGTTACGTAACGATAACGAGAACCGAAAACGGAAACGAGAATTTCACCGCTCCGTGCCCATGTCTAATAAATATACAGTAGATCCTTTTGCACTGTGAGCAGTTAAAAAGTTAATATTAGGGAGACACATGAATATGAACTTAGAAATCAAATAATTGTACTGATATCCTCATATTTTGAAATTTCCTTTCTGTGGTCCCTATAATGTGTAAACATCATGTGGCAACAATTACATAGGAATCTTCTGTTACAAATGCTGCATTTTTCCTTATGTCTCCATGCCAAACATCTTCTGAATTCTTTCCTGGTAGCTATTATCACTAACAAGCACCCCCTTTCTAAAACCTCTGCTCTCTCACCTGATTCAAAATAGCTTGACACAAAAGCCCAAAGGATTACTATTAGATCCCACATCTTCTGAGATCTTTTCTGTATTGCCAAGCGGGAAAACTATGGAACGCCCTCCCAAGTGAGATCTGCCTGGTGCCAACATTGATAGCATTTTGGCACCAGGTAAAAACCTTCCTGTTCCAGAAGTTATTTAACTGATACACCATAGATTGTGTGTCCTGGTGGCAATTTTAGTGTACTGCATTTTAATGTATTTTAATTGTATTGTGTTGTATTTTAATGTTTTAATTGCTTTTAATTGTTCATTTTAATTTTGAATTGTAAGCCGCCCAGAGACCTTTGGGCAGTGGGTGGCAAGAGGCTAAAAGAACTAAAGGGTGACGGGAATTACAGCAAAGAGCAGGGGAAAGCGACACAAACATTAACAATCGCCGCATGCTTCTTTAAAAAAACAAATTTTAATGCTTTTTACAATGCTGTTAATGGCTCAGCTTTGCAAATCTTGCATGGCAATTTGCTCCACATGACTGGGCCGGCTACCGAAAAGGCCTGATTATGGATGGAGACCTTACGGGCCTTCCTAGGGGTGTCCACCCAAAGCAAAAGTGCCAGCAATGTTCTGGTGGGCTGGGTCAATGCTGACCTTTGGTTGATCCACTCTGCCAAATACTCAGGTCCCAAGCCATGGAGGGTTTTGTAAACCAAAACCAGTACTTTGAATCTTTTTCAGGAGGCAACGGGTAACCAGTGCAGGCGAGCCAGAATGGGGTGATGCAATCAAATCTGCCCGCACCAACCCCGAATCTGGCCACTACATTCTGCACCCATTGCAGTTGCTGAACAAGGGTCAAGGGAAGTCCCATGCAGAGCACATTGCAATAATCTATCCTCAAGATGACCAGCGCTTTGCACAACAGTCCTCAGGGAGTCCCCACTGAGGTACGGGTGAATCTGGATGATAAGCCTAAATTGGTAAAAGGCCGACATAGAAACAGTTGCCATATCTGGATCCAGGACAATGCCCAGACTCCTCACTCTTTCTGCCAGCTGGAGGACAGTCCCACCCAGGATGGGAAGAGGGCCACTGTACCCATCTTCCCCCGAAGAACAGAACTTCAGATTTCTTAGGGCTGAGTCTGAGACTGCTAGTCCTGGTCCACTCCATAACTGCAGCCAGGCAGTGATCAAGGATCTGGACAGCATCCACTGCAGAGGTGGAAAAGGAGAGGTAGAGCTACGTGTCATCAGTGTACTGATGACAGCAAGCCCCATGTCTCCAAATGACCTCAGCTAGTGACCTCATATAGATGTTGAAGAGCATGGGGCAGATCACTGACCCCTGAGGCACCTTACAAGAGAGTGACCAGGGAAACAACAGTCTCTCCCCATCCCACCCCTGGCTCATTCGCTGGGCACGGCCCTCGAGGAAGGAGTGGAGACATCCAAAGGCTGGACCCCCAATTCCCACCTCTGACAGCCTGTCCAGGAAAATACCATGGTCAACGGTATCAAAGGCCATAGACAAGTCAAGAAAGACCAACAAGGTAGAACAACCCCTGTCAGCCCCCCTCAAGAGGTCATCATGCAATACGACCAGGGCAGTCTAAGTCCTGCAACGCAGCCTGAACCTGGATTGGAAGGGGTCCAGGACAAGATCTTCCTCCAGGAACAACAGGAACCACTTGGAAGCAACCTACACCACCTTGTCCAAAAAGGGAACACTGGCTATCAGACGATAGTTAGACATGTCATCTACAGCCAAGCCAGGTATAAATAAATAAAACAGCCCAAACCCCCAGAGGAAGCAAACACGGTGGGTAGTTCCAGAATATGATATGCTATTATTGTGATGCAGAACGCCTGCAAGAGATTTTCTTCACAAAAACTGATTGGCCACACTGTACCACTGAGAGTTCTTACACTTCCCCAAGACCAAACACAGAAATGTCACTAGCTGAAATATTGTAGCTCTACTTTGTGGCATTATATAGATGCAGCAGTAGTGAAGTAAACCTGCAGCAAGTGGCAAGCTTCAAATGGCCTTGTGCAATGTTACATACTGTCCAGTCAGAATTGACTTGTGGCAACCCTAATAAGGCCTTTAAGAGATTTTCAAGAACTGGATTTATTGGTTTCATCCCCACCCCCCAAAGTGAGTTTCCATGGCCAATCAGGGAATTGACCCCTAAGTACTAGGCTGTTACTCTACCCAATGTACCACACCCAGCACCTCTATCTACTGTGTGGTATACAGTATCGTTCTACTATAAAGACTGAGGCTGAAGCTGTAGTTTTGAATTCATTTAGGAATAGACCCTGCTGAACTCAGTCCCTTCCCTTTTGGGAACCTGTTGTCAGAATATTATTTTCTCCTGTACCAGATTTTGGTGAAGGTCCCTTTTCAATCTCATCACTACTGGAGATAGCTTTGTAAACAGCAGTCCCCAGCTTCTCAAACATCCTTTCCAAAGCAGATCAGTCTTTGTGGTCCTTCTGCCAACAGGAAATTTCAGACAAGTATTTGGCATTAAAACAGATTTATTGCTGATCAGGTTTTTAACTGTTATTTCCTTTTAGTGTGAAATTTCTAAACCTTACACTTTTAATTGAGATGCTGTTTTCACCTTTTTATGATTGTGTTAGCCATCTCTGAAAAAAATATGACTCATTGAAAACTTGGAAGAATAATGATACTTCATCTAAGACAACCTTAGTAGTTGTAGTAGTGTTAGATCTTTGATTTGGTCACTAACCAGACAAAATACAAAATACATTCCGCATAAATCCAAAATAAAAGCATATAAAAAGTGATAAAAGCATGCACATAAGAACGAATTAAAACAATAGCATAACCTTTACACCAAAGCCAGAGAAGGTAAAATCTTCCCAGCCCAGTAGGCCTAATAGCAGGGTAGTCAACTCAGTCTAGAATCTTAATAATTGTCTCCAGTCTGGGACTCTGCCTGTGCTCCAGACCACCTCCAACCCACATCATAAGAAGATGTAAGGAAAAAATACACAACAGCCATAAACACCATTACCAATCATCTGACCCCGCCACCTGAAGTGGGCAGGGAACAGCGATGCCTCATCGCTGCAGCACAGAACTTAGCCACCACCACAGTTACATCTGGCTTTTTATCTGCAAGCAGGAGTAGAACACAAAATTCCCTTGGCCTCCCCTGAGTTTGCTGCAAGATAGACTGAAGAGGAATCCCCCGGATATCCCGATAAAGGGAACACTTCAAGAAGACATGATCAATACTTTCAGTAGTCTCCTCGTTACAAGGGCAAACACTATCAACTGGCAGACCCTGGTATCTGCTTTCCAGCAATTTGGAGGGCAGAACATTGAATCGAGCTAAGGTGAAGGCTCTCCTGAACTTGGGAATGGTTATTTTTGACAGGTAGTTGGCCACTCTAAAGGAACTATTCCTAACTGTGCCGAGTTTGTCATGGGCAGGTAGATGTTCTTGGAGTTCTACATCCCAGATCCCCCTTTTAATGGCACCCTTGGCCTTGCCAAAACCCATGGCCAAAATAACCTCTAAGGAAAAACCCAGCTGCAGAAGCCAATCTTGTCAATCAAGGGTACAGCATTTGTGTCCCACCAGATGTTATTGGACTCCTGATTCCTACCCCTAGCAGGATACTAAATAGTTGAGGATGATGTAACCTGTTTAACAATATTTAGAGAGCTACATATATCAATTGCCAAAGCTAACTGAAGAGTTGAAATCTCATAAACCAGGAGTCTCCTAGTTTATAACTCAACCTATTAGCCAGATTATACGCATGCAACAATAAATACATAAGATTGTAGCTTCAGAAAATACAGTTGTGCGTAAATACACTTAACTAAAGCCATTATAAATCCCAGAGTAAAGCCATTTAAATGAATCCAACATGTTAATAATCCCTTATTAAAGTCCCATTGATTTCAAAGGGTCTAGTGCAGTGATGGTGAATCGTTTAGAGACCAGGTACCAAAACTCTGGTTCAAAACTCACTTTTTTTTCAAAGTGCCAATACAGCAATTTAACATGAATACAGGTGGCTGTGAAGGGGCAATGTTGGGTGCCCACAGAAAGGGCTCCGAGTGCTACTTTTGGCACCTGTGCCATCGGTTCACCAACACTGGTCTAGTGTAATTGGGACTAATTAATAGATTTAGCCCACTAAATTCTAAATACTTTGGTCTATAAACATAGGTCTAAACTACTATCTAGGCAGATCTGACTTTAATTATACTGTTGAGTATTTTGACACCATATCAACGTTCAAACAGACAAAAATAAGGCATCTAATTCACACTAACTCTCATAGTTTGAATCATTTTTATTTTTCTTAGCAGGACTGCTTTTTAAAAATTTGTCAGAGAAGCAAGATATTTAACAAGTGGGCTGCCAAAGTTGCACCTGTTGATATTCTGCTAATCTTGCAGCTGTAAAGAATTAACAATCCTTGAAGAACAACAGTGACAAATTTAGAGACTTTGCAGATTTAACTTTTAACACCTACAAGCTGATCTTTTAAGTACAAATGCAGGCAACAGAGAACAGAGAAGAGGGTAAACTTTCGCAAGTCGTAGTAGTAGATTCACTTCTGCACTTGATTCAGCAGAAGACTTGCCTCTAAATTCCCCTCACCCACCATGTTGCCTAAACTTTTAGCTTTCAGGACCAGCCCACCAACTGGATAAATGAGGTCAATTGGTCCAGGTGTCAGAGAGCTGCTGTACAACCAGTTTCCCTCTTCTGAAGGCTGCACTGACTACTTAAAAGAAAGCAAAGTTCAGTCTTGGCTGGGGTTTGTTTTTTTATTCCGCTGAGCAAAATGAGAAGGACACTGCTTCAGGAGGAGATAGCCGAAGAGGTAAGTTTCGTTGCATTTTGACTGATTCCACAGCTTACTTTATGGCTTTCAGGATAGCTTGTGGTAAAGGCACAAGGATTTCAATAAGAGTCATTTTAGATAAGATAGATGGATGTATATAGATGTGCAGAAAGTGGAATTAAAAATGGCTCTTTAGTCACAGATGAAAGCCACATGTAAGGTCAGAGCCAATAAAAACAGTTTGTAGCCATAATATTTTTGAAATCATGTTAGAAAGGGCACAAAAATATTTTAAAAGCAATTATAAAAAGCATTTATTCAGACTGTTTTATTTTATTTATTCAACTTTCCTCTCTCATTTGAAATTCCTGCGACCCGTTCCGTTTCCCTTGCGGATCCATGCCTCTCTTTATTTGTTGCCCCCACTCACTGGGTGCCCAGCCAGCCATTCCAGCAGTCGTTCGCCACCTTCTTTTCTAACGGGGCTGACCGTATTTCCAATGGACATAACCTGGGCTGGGTGTCAGATGACGGGTGATCCATGGGGATGTGGCCTTGTGGGACACCAGGGAAATCCCCTGATCGTGCGGCCCTTGTTTCGGGAATTCACCTTTTACCTTGCTTGCTTACACAAACCCTGGTCACTTTCCTTTCCCAAGGATGCTTTGTTTTGCTCGAGACGAAATTAAAGGTAAAAGTGATTGAGGGGGAAGGGGGGGGGAAGAGGCGGGTTTAACCTGAGAGGAATTGAAAGACTACGTTTCCCAGCAAGCCACGGGCGCCCGGGTGCGTCACCGGGTTGCGCCCGCCCGCAAACTTGAACCCTGCCTGCCGTGCCATAGAGACAAGGGGGCGACGGCAGCCGCCGCCCCCTTTCTGGGAAAAGAGAGAGAGAGAGAGAGAGAGAGAGAGAGAGAGAGAGGCGGCCCCGAGGGGAGGCGGAGCAATGGCGCCATCACGATGGAACCGGAGCCCTGGACCCAGCTCAGGGGCTCGGCCGCGGGCGCCTCGGCCGCCTTCCCGTCCCGGCCTCAGCCGCCCCGAGAGCAAGAGCGGAAGCTGCAGCAGGAGAAGCTCTCCGGGGTGGTGAAAAGCGTCCACCGGCGCCTTCGCAAGAAATACCGGGAAGGTAACACGCTGGCCTGGCCTGGCCTGGGCCGACGCTTCTTAACACGCCCCCTCCCTACCACGACGGGGCTGTGTGGCCGGCATAGGGGGGGTGGGGTGGGGGGCGCTCGGCCCCTCCCCGTGAAGGGTTCCCTCCCGTTGCTGGGGGGGAGGGGGAAGCCTGGGCGCCGCCCCCTTCTCTCTCTCCCCACTCAGGGCCCTTTGCTGGGGGAGGGGGGGCGTGGCCCCGGTGGGGAAAAGCGGGGGAGGGGGGGTCGGTGGTGGGTTGGGAGGTTGGTTGGGAGGGGTCTCACCTGCGGGAGTGGGTGAAGGGAGGGAGGGAGAGGGTGGTCGGGCCTCCTCCCGGGTAGGAAGCAGGAACCGCAGGCAGAAGAGCAAGGGCCAAACATTAGCCCTGGTGGGATGGAAGGGGTGTGTGGGGGGGGAGAGAAGGACGTCATCTTGAACCAGTTCCCGAAGGTAAGTCGTTGGAGCTGGAAGGGGGTCTCTCTCTCTCTCTCTCTCTCTCTCTCTGCCTCCTCTCCTGAGTGATTCAGGCAAAAAAATCAAAGGAAAAACAAAACAAAAGTCACAAAACCTGTAGCGTCTCTTAAAGACTTTCATATTTTAATGTCACGTTTCCTTGGATATGTCCACTTGAAGGTGTTTTGCGTCTTTTCTGTATCTTTTATTTTTCTTTGGTTTTTGCCTGGAATTCTTGAAAAAGAATAACAGGCCTCTCTGAATCTCCTGAGTAAGGCATTCCCCCATCTCCTCTCCCTTCCTATTTCTGGCCCTCTTCAAAGAGAGCCGCTGTTTCTGGTGCTTTCTTCCACATCACAAAGTGAAACTACCCTTCTTCTGCTAATGAGCTCTAATAGGTTCCTCAGGGGTCTTAGGCAAGGCGTTAACTGGACATTTGGAGCATTTTTTCCCTGTATAAGAAAACAAAAGGCTTCGTAGGTTGCCTTGACTTGGACTTTGCTAACGCGTTTTTCTAATCAAGAGGTAGGAGAGGCCCAGAAAAAAACTTCAAGAGTAGGATAGGCAAGCAAGCAAGCGGTGGGAGGGGGAGAGAAGTAGAAGATAAAAAGAAGGACTTGTGTTTGAGAGTATTGGACTTCAATCCAAAAGTTTAGATTTGTTTTCTCAGCTGAATCTAACATCCAGATAAAACTGGAAGTATGACAACACTGTAAAGGTATCACAATTATGAATGAAATCTATAAGGTTATTTGGTCACAAAAGGTGCCTGGGTAAATGGTTAACAGGTTTCCTGTTCGTTTTTATTTTTATTTTTTTAATCTGCCACTTGTTGGACAATTATAGAGTTGTTAAAACTTAATGGATATTGTTCTCTGTTCCAGTCCCGCTACTCTAAATAATTTTATTGATCCATCTAACAGTTTGAAAGATGATAAATGGAGGGGTACTGAGAGGAAGACTTTTGTATCCTATCACTCTTGAATGAAAAATTCTACAGAATTTCATATTCCTTCAGAGCTGTGTATGCATGTGAAAACAGGGCAGATCTTCAATAGGATCTCAGGAAAGTTTTCACAAGCCTACTCAAGGTGGCAAGTGTGGCTGGGCCTTGTGAGCATTGACTGCTGGCTAGCTAGCCATTTCCCCAGTTTTAAAGCCTCAAAGACTGGAGATCACTAGCTGATTGTATAGCAACATCTTTCAGCTTCTGAACTGTACATTGGAAAGAAAGGCTTAGAGATGTTTGACAAGATGTTTAGAAAGCTCTTCCTTTTCCTCACCCTAGACCAGTGATGGCGAACCTATGGCACGGGTGCCAAAGGTGGCACTCGGAGCTCTTTCTGTGGGCACCCAACATCGCCCCTTCATATCCACCTGTATACAGGTTAAATTACTGTATTGGCACTTTGCAAAAAAATTAGTGGGTTTTGAATTGCAGTTTGGGCACTCAGTCTCTAAAAGGTTTGCCATCACTGCACTAGACCTTCCATCAGAAAGGGCCCAGGTGTGGAGATTTTCTAGAACAGGAATGTCTTGAGCCACTGTAGTTTTAGTGAAAAGTAAAATCACGCAAAAATAGTGAATTCTCAGTTTTAGGATTATGTACTATTTTCAGATGGAAGGTCTACGATTCTTAAACTGTACGGAAATTGAAGTGTTCATTTATTTAGAGAAGATGTCCACCGTGGAAATCTTGGAATAGAATTTAGAAACTAAATGTCAGTTCTTCAAGTGGGTGATGTATCATGATCAGGAGCTGAAAATGTAACATTTTGGTGGCAGATGATTTGTTTGGCTACTATGTTAGCTCAGTGCCAGCCTTCAAGTACTCGCTGGAAGGATTGAATCAAATTTGAAGGAAGCGATTTTGTGAAAGTAGTTGTCATTTAGCAAGTGTACCAGCAATTAAGCAAAACATGGTAAACACCACTTTCAGTATCAATTTCTAGAGAAGCAGTTGTGCTAGTCTGTTTCATATGTTGGCAAAATTAAAGGGGGAAAGGAAATGAGGGGACATAGAGAAAACGAAAATTATTGTGGCACTTCAAAGACTAACAGATTTATTTCAGTGCCTGAAATAATCAGTTTTGTCACATAAAAGCCACTACTGGAATTAAGATGTTCAAAACCGTTCTCCTTTGTATGGAATACTTCCTATACTTCCTGTTAAGATTTTGAAGCCTTCATGTATTCATTTACAGTATGTGTGATAGGACACTTACATTTGTAGAACTATGTTTGTAATTCTTAGAGGCGGAGAATCATCTTGCTTACATTGTTAAATGCAAGGTACAGTGTTATACATTTTTAACAGCTGAATAAGCTGTAAACCATTTCCTTGTTGGCAGCTAAATCACCACAGTGGTTGCAAGACTCCTGTCTGTGGGCCTTGGTTTTCTGCTAACTGCTATGGATGGTGGAAGCTGCTGTCCTGGTTTGTCCATTTCTTTCTGTTATGTTTTTCATTTCCTGCATTTTTGTGAATTGTGGATCTGCATTAGCCTCACATCTGACATTCAAAATGTGTGTGTGTGCCATATAACTTTATAGCTTGTTTTAAAAGTAATAAACATGCTTCCTTGATATCTGAGGAAATATTTTCTTAATTTGCAAGTATAGTGGACCCTTGTATAACAAACGGTTTGTATAACATAACATTTGTACAACATAAAAATTACAGAGATAGGGGGAACTTGCTTAACATAATCGCCTATGGGACGAATCTGTACAACATAAAAATCGGATCACTCTGTTTTCAATGCATTCCTATGGGAAATTTGTATAAAGGAAAATTTGCTTAACATAATTTCATTTTGATCGAATTAATTCCTTTATACAAGGTACCACTGTACTTAAAATCGAACAATTGCTATCCACTAGTTTGTCGTGACTCTAATGTACCCCTATAGGCTCCACAGTAAGACTGATGGAAAAACTTGGCAACTACCAAAAAGATACTCCCTCTTCTCATTCTCAGACAAGACTTTGAGCTCTGCCAGCCTGAAGCAAAAGTAAGAAATGGAAATTTTCAGCCCGTAGTTACTAAGCCTTTTTATAGTGGAAAGATTTAAAGAAAAGGACTTCAGATTAGAGCTAGTTTTTAGCCTTTATTGTACTTACATATGTACCAGTCTCAATCCTTGCATTGTGTTAACTTCTTTGAAATGAAACATATCACCACAAGAAAACATGTTCTTATTTATCATCTTAATTTATATATGCACAGACTAATTGTTTCTTGTCTTGTGAAGCAGAATGAGAATAAAGCTCTTTATTGAAGTTGTACATCTTCTTAGTGTTTCACAGTGTGAATTTGGTTTTGAAATTAATAACTCGGTATGTTTTCAGGAAACCAGTGAATATATGCTTCCTTTGTTGCCTTTGAAAGATAGTGGCTAGATCATATCATTATCCATAGTGATATATGGAATTTAAATATATTTTCAAGTGTTGCCATTGTTGTTTTGGCCTTGCAACAATGTTAATTTGTAATAATACAGTGGACCCTCGTATAAAAGCTTGTATAACATAAAATTTGTACAACATAAAAAACTCTGGAGATAGGGGAAATTTGCTTAACATAATCACCTATGGGGTAAATTTGTACAACATAAAAATGGGATCACTCTGTTTTCAATGCATTCCTATGGGAATTTGTACAAAGGAAAATTTGCTTAACATAATTTCATTTGGAACGAATTAATTCCTTTATACAAGGTACCACTGTATTTGTCTATCATTTGTATTTGTGATGCAGGCCTTAGCATTAGTTGTTAATTATCTTTTCTTGTAAACACAGTGTTTAGTCTTGTATTTTTGCTTTTAGTGAGCGTATTGGAAATTTTGGAGCTTGTGTTCATTACTAAGTTTCTAGGGGCCTTGCATTTTTCATAAATGTGTTATGTCCAACGTAGGGAAACAAGCAGAGAGGGATTTTAGGCATGAAAATGAAAGAGAATTAACAGAGCTACATTAAAGCTACATATACTGTACTTTGCCACATAATATGGTAGATAGTTTTTGGTTGCCTCTCAACATATTTCCTACCTAGATAATCTAGCAGGAGCAAAGGGTTTAGAGGAGGTGCATAAATCTTTCAGCTTGTAGCAAACCTGGGCTGCCGGAAGCAATATGAGTCTCGGAGTGTTTTACTTTCTTCAAAATCTGAAATCTAGTGAAACCCTTCCCTCAATAGCTCTTCAGTGAGCGACTGGAGACTCAGCACTAGTATTTGAGTGGTGCGGTTCTTGGAGGAATTGCTATTGGCAGTAATGACTAGCCTTATGGACTTTGGGGTTCTAGCTTTGTAATATGACTTGCAGATTAACCACCTGTTGCTGTGTGTCTTGTTTAGTAATACTTCCTGATGTCCACTTATTAGTCCTGCTGTCTTATCTGTAGCTTCCACATTCTGTCTTTTTAAAGATGCTTTGACATGAATGGGATGGACTTGTTATTACAAAGATCAGATTTCATTGCTTTTTTTTTTTTACATTGCCCTATCTATCTAGGGGCCAGGGCAGCTTACAATATCACAACATAGACCAGTGGTGTCCAAACTTCAGCCCTCCAAATGTTTTGGACCACAATTCCCACAATCATTTGCGACTGGAAATACAGGCTTAGAATTCTGGGAGTTGTGGTCCAAAACATCTGGAGGGCCAAAGTTAATACCTGACATAGACATAAGACAAAATTCAGTAATCAAAATTAAAGCATCAACCAAAAAAAAAAATCTTGCAACCCAAATCTATACTAATTATATATACAAATAAGTTATACAAAAGAAAGCAGCAGAAGATAGACAAGTACTCTAAAAATAACAGGATGTCAATAGTCAGAATGACAGAATTAATCTGAGGTAAAGCTATGGAATGCCTGATGGAACAGCCATGTTCTCACTTACTTTCTGAGGTCAAAGGCGAAAGGGCCATTTTACACCTATACTGGGAGGGAGTTCCATAACGAGGCAGCCACCTCACAGAAGGCCCATTTCTGGTTCATACGTGATCCATGTATAAAATATATTTAAAGCTTGGTAGTCTTTGCCTTAAATACAGTGAAGAAGAGAAATTCCACATATTATAAGAAGGGACAGCAGATGTCTGGAAAGTCTTTCTTAAAAATTTTGCTGCCCTGAGTTTAGCTTATATGCTTTAATTACATGCAAATAAAACAAACGAATAGAGTCTTAATGTTAATTTAGTGGCTTGTTTAAATACTTCAAAATATTTCTGCATGACTGAAAATAATTTAGGTGAAATATTTGATAAACTGGAGAGAGAACTAGCAAGGTTCAGTGTCAGTTTCTCTAATGCTTATTTCAGCTAGAACTTGTCTGTAACTTGTTTAGATACTCTGTGATTTTCCCACTTAAGTGCATTATTTTTTAAATGAAAAATGAAGTAGGACTTGCCTTCTGGAGCAAAGGTAATCTTAGACAAGTATGTCCTGCTGTCAAATGGGCATGACACATTTTTGCAGTTTTGATGTGTTCTTGTTCTTTTATTTGAAATGCATTTGGTGGTCTTTTTTCCTCCAGTGCATATGGCTGATAATAAAGCTAAATCAAAGCATAATTAAATCTGTTGATGGTGAAAGTGGTGGATTTAAAAGTTTACCTATGCCCTAATATAATTTATCATTGCAAAATGATAATAGCTGTTTGAATGGTAAAATTTAATGAACAAACAATATCTTTTAGAGAATGCATCTTAAGTGGGACTAGACATTTCTTTGTCTGTGGTATATACCTTTAAAACAAATGGGAGTTATTTGAATGGTTTTTCTTGTAGCTGCTTGTGGACCATTAAAATCAACATATTTCTTTTACCTGCTCTGCACAAAAGAACTTTTGTAAACAGTTCAGTTCTATAACAAACAGCTTTTTGTACACCAGAGGCTCCTTAGTGCGGGTAGGATAGGACCTAGTGCACAAATATGTAACGAAGAGAAATTTATGTAAGAATGAAAGCACTTCGGACCAGAGAAAGGGCCTGTCACGAATCGAGTTTGTTCAGCACACTGGCCAGCCAAGTGCATATGGGAAAGAAGAAATGAAAAGCAAAGCAAATGCATGTCTCTTGCTCTTGTTCTCCACTGAACTGCCTCAGATAATGTTGTTAGCCAATGTGACAAATAAGTGCTACAGACAGTCATAGCTGCTACATTTGTTCTAATCTCCTTTTAACACTGTTTTGCTTGATGGCCATCACCACATCCTGTGGAAATTTATTCTATAATTTAACTGTACTGGCAGGAGCAGTGTGATCCTTATGTCTTTAATACCGTGTTATTTTAGATCAAGGAATGGCTGTTCAAATTAAAGAGGTCCTGTAGACATTCAGATGGCCCATTAGTTAATTTAATCCTACTCCACTGTGAGGTAGCTTCTTTCTAATCTTTCAGTTCCTGTTAAGGTGAATCTCTGCATTGTTAACACTCTTGCAAAATCTAGAAAGAATGTAGGTAGCTGACAAATGGCATGTGTCAGCAATGTGGTATTTTTGCGTCTAAGGTCAAAAGTACCTTAAACTGTGTGTGCATGTGACTATGGTAAATAACAGCCCCAATCTACAAAACACTGGTAAAACCCTGCCTAAATCACTTGATTCAGTTGTAAATTCCACGTTTTCTGACAAATAATCTGAAGATGTGAGATAACATGGTGGGATATGTGGGTTAGGAAGGCTGCAATGAAAGCATGAGCAGGGATTTCTCAGAAACTGAATGATAAGATAGCCTACTGTGATTTAGGAGATCAACATAGCTAATGATTAAAGATATCCCACCTTCACATTAATCAGAACAGCTTTGAGAGGTTAAAATCACAACCTCAAACTTTTAAAATGTGTAAACCATAACAGAAGTAGAGTTGGTTGAAATAACGAAGTCTACATTTGAAACAGATAATCAGAGGAAGTCTATGGTAGAGTCCTATTTCTTGTTTAGAACCATAGTGGTGAAGAGAACATAGAAAACTCATGTGCAAAGAGTGCTCCAGGAAGTTTAAATTTTTTGGCATTCTAAGCATAGGCTGAAATCCTTATTCTGGGAGTTGTGGTCCAAAACATCTGGAGGTCCAAAGTTTGGACATGCCTGGGCTAAAAGTATCTCTCACCCCAGCCTATAATACATGGTTGTGGTGATGCTATCCCCTTCCCCACCAAAATATGATTACATTTTCACTTTCTTGTACATCAAGGCACTATTTTTAACAGAACACAAGAAACTATTTTGCAAAGAGAGAGGTTTGCTATTAATCATTCTCTTATTCTTAACCCAGCTGCTAGCTGCAAATTAGTGTATTATCACTACTCCTGAAATCATGCTATGAAAAACTGAATGCATATTCATCAGTACAATGTTGTCTGTAGGAATATGAAAAGGGATATTAGTTATAAACAGTTACAGTTATCCTAAGCTTGTTTACAAACTCATATATATATATATATATATATATATATATATATATATATATATATATATATATATATATATATATATATATATATATATATATATATATATATATACACAGTGGACGCCCGACTTACGTACCACTTGACTTGCGTCATATTTGACTTGCGTCCACTAGGGGCCTGTTTGACTTGCGTCCCAGGCTCCGACTTACGTCTCGGAGCCCTGGCGCAAAGCCCCAGGATCCGGAGGCAGCCAGGACCCAGCATTGTGGCTGCCGCCTTCAAACTGCTCCCGCCTTCTTCCTCTCCTCCGGCGGAGAGGAAGAAGGGCCAGGAGCTCGGGTCTGGCCTCGCTGAAGCCGCCGCTGCCAGAGGAAAGGAAGAAGGGTCGGGAGCTCCCGGCCCTTCTTCCTTTCCTCTGGCGGCGGCGCGGCAGCAGCAGGATGAGGAGGCAGGGCCGGGCTGCAGCTGCCTGCGGGACGAGCGGCAGGTGGCTCTCAGGCGGGCATGCCCCCCACCTCTCTCTCTCACTCCCCTTCCCTCGCTCGCCCAGAATGAGAAGAGCGCTCTCTTGGTTCCCTTGGCAGCCTCGGCAAGCAGGAAGAGCAGACGGGGAGCCCCAGCCGCCCATCGAGGCAGCACCGGGATGGTGCCTCTTCGCCCCCCCCCCCCCCGCCGCCGCCTCAGCCTCTCTTTCCCGGGCATGCTGTCCAGCTATTGCCGAGCTCGCTGGCTCTGGTCTTGCGCCGCTCTCCGCCCTGAGAAGAAGAAGCAGCGGCGGCGGCGGCAGAAGAACAGGCAGCAGCAGCCGCGGCCCAGCCCCAGTCCGGCGGCGGCGGCGGCAGCGGCGAGGAGGAGGCAAGCGCCGGCGGGGCCGCCGTCTTCCAAGCATTCTGGTGCGGTAACAGCGCCTGCCACTGGAACGCTGGCTGGTGCGCGCCGTGGCGCCTGTCCGGCTATAGGGCTGGCTGCGCGGGGGCGTGCTCCTGCTGCAAGGCCCCGCCGCCCCGCTCCAGCTCCTACACGATGCCTGGCTGTGTTGGTCGTTGCGCCCGCCCCAGGGCTTCCTCATCTGAGCTGTGGGTGAGTGAGAGCGCAGGAATGAGAGCCTGCCTCCTCCCTACAGAGGACGTCCCCTGTCTCGCCACCCGAAGGGGTTCTTCACCACCAGGGGGATGGTTGGGGGGGGGAGTTGCTAAGGGGGACACCCCCCATCCGCAGTCCTGCCCATCCCTGCCCCTCGCCCGCCCGTGTCTGCGCCCTCGCCGACCCGGGCTCGTCTCCTCTTGGAAGCCAAGGTCCGCCGAGAAGTCCCGCGCACGGGCGGCATGAGGCGCTTTGAAAACGGATGGTGCACCTGCCCAGGAGCAGCCAGCTTTTCGAGCCCTTTGGCGTTTTGAAAAGACGCCAGTGAACAAGAGGAGGGCGTAGGAACCCCCCTCCTCACACGCACCCCCTTGGGTCCTTGCTCTCTGGGCAGTGGCTTGAGTGCCTCTGAGGCGAGCGAGGAGGAGGCCTTTTTCCTCCTTCCAGAGTTGGTGCCCTCTCCGCTGCAACATTAACAGACTGAATGCCCGCCTGTGCCCTCCTTTTCCCAGCGTTTAAGTTACCCACTCCCTTCTGCAGTGCTGCACTGGCCGAATAAGACTTATGCCTGAGGAAAGAGCTCAGATAGCGTCCTTCATAGGTACCCACCCAGTGAAGAGGGTGGCAAAAAAAGGAGGTGGTGGGCATGGGCTTTTGTGCAGGATGCCCCCCACCCCATTTTTCTATGGAGGAAAGGGGTTTATTCCATCCAAATGAAGGTGGATGCTGAAATCCAAGGGAGCAAATAAAGTCAAGGGATAAAGAAAAGAGGAAGCTATATCTACTAGTAGTTAACAGTAAGAGACTGATAGCACAGTAAGGCCTCACCGAAGCCGCCTCTCTCTCTCTTGTGTGTGTGTGTGTGTTTGTGTGTTTGTGTGTGTGTGTGTTGGGGGACAGTCAATTTTGTGTTAAATTGCTGTTTTCGGGGGGTCTTTTTCATCATCTGGAACGGATTAATCCACTTTCCCATTACTTTCTATGGGAAAAGTTCGTTTGACTTAAGTCATGTTTGACTTAAGTCTAGACCTCCGGAACGGATTAATGACGTAAGTCAAGGTTCCACTGTATGTGTGTGTATGTGTGTGTATATATATATATATATATATATATATATATATATATATATATATATATATATATATATATATATATATATATATATATATATATATATATATATATATGCATGGTAGGGTGGATTCGGGTTTCTTCCCGTGTAGAAATCTGGTTGTTTTGGCGACGTTTCGACGAGGTCTCACTCGTCATCTTCAGGCTGGTGTTCTGGCTTCTTTCTTCTTGAAGCAAAGCGTGGTCTCAGTTGAAGTCCTTCTATAAATACTGCTGGGGGTGTGTGGTTTGCTTGCTCTGTTGCTGATTGTAGGTTCGTTTGTTCTTTTGTGATCTGCTGTGTGGCTGAGGCGATCGTTAAGGGCTTAACTGCTGGTGGGTTAGATGGCTGTTTAGAGACATCCTGTGTGGGTGAGGTGCTGGATGTGTGTCTATTAGCCTTTTGTTTCTCAACGACCTTGGTGATGGGCGTTCTGGCAGCCTCCTGGGCTTTGGTGGAGTGGGGTCCTGTGTCTTGTGAATTCATTTTGGTCTGGCTGCGTGTCTGTGGTCTCCCAATGTTTTTTTGGCGTGTGTAAGTGTGCTCCATGTGGTGGCTGGACACAAGATGCCACCACCTTCCATCCACACCAAACACAAACCCAGACCCTTCCCACAGATGAAACGAAACCACCATCCAATAACAAAACCACGACTGCACCATCTACCGCTACTCCCCACTCCAGCCACCACATGGAGCACACTTACACACGCCAAAAAAACATTGGGAGACCACAGACATGCAGCCAGACCAAAATGAATTCACAAGACACAGGACCCCACTCCACCAAAGCCCAGGAGGCTGCCAGAATGCCCATCACCAAGGTCGTTAAGAAACAAAAGGCTAATAGACACACATCCAGCACCTCACCCACACAGGATGTCTCTAAACAGCCATCTAACCCACCAGCAGTTAAGCCCTTAACAATCGCCCCAGCCACACAGCAGATCACAAAAGAACAAACGAACCTACAATCAGCAACAGAGCAAGCAAACCACACCCCCAGCAGTATTTATAGAAGGACTTCAACTGAGACCACGCTTTGCTTCAAGAAGAAAGAAGCCAGAACACCAGCCTGAAGATGACGAGTGAGACCTCGTCGAAACGTCGCCAAAACAACCAGATTTCTACACGGGAAGAAACCCGAATCCACCCTACCATGCATACCTATACCCGTGAAAATCTACGAAAACATATATATATATATATATATATATATATATATATATATATATATATATATATATATATATATATATATATATTGCTCATGTGCCAAAACACAGCAGAATAAAGATCATTCACATATTTTATACATTCTGTGAGTCGTCTTTTATGTGGATTTCTGACACTATTTTAATAGTTATAGGACCCTCTGGAGGCGATATCTCCTTCCAAGTGTGACAAAATGGGTCACGTCCAGATTTAAAAAATAAAAGTTTTTTTAGTCAAATAATACTAAAACAAGGTTTGGGGCAGCACTCTTAAAGGAACATTTGAAGTTCTGTTTGATTAATGTATGATGATAACTTATGGTAATACTAGGAAATGATTGCAGGTCTCCTAGCGTTTCTCTTGATGAAAAGCATGCAAATTCTCTGTTTTTATATTGTTAGTTTCACCTTTTAAAAAAGCAATATACAGTAAGAGCTTAACAATTTGCCGTTATTAGTGTTATTCACTTTGAATATTCCATAGGAGATAGAAGAGTGGGGAGTACAGTAAACCTGTAGCTTTCTTTCCATCTAAGCCAGGCATGTCCAAACTTTGGCCCTCCAGATGTTTTGGACTGCAACTCCCACAGTCCTTTGTCATTATGGCAACCTAAGCTTAGAATTCTGGGAGTTGTGTTCCAAAACATCAGGAGGGCCAAAGTTTGGACATGCCTGATCTAAGCTAATGTTTTTAAAAAATGGTACATAAGTGATATAATCATTTGAATGGCTATTTTCCTTGTTTCACATGGAAGCAGGAATTGGCTTGCTGGCTGCGTCTTGTGGCAGCTCATCTGTGAACTCACCTAGTCAGGATGTCAGACCAAAGGAAGCTTGTTTACTCCTAGATGCAGGTTAAGGAAGCACAAACCCACTCCAGAAAAAAATGATTGGTCAATAGTAAACAATTTATATAGTGGGATTGCATTCAAGGTCTGGGTGGTTTGGATTTACATACTTTCTGCTACCAAAATGGTTTGTGCATTCATACATTTTACAGACTGGTAACGTTCTGTATCACTCAACACTAAGTGATGACTGGACAGGAACTAGTCAGAGAACATCTATTTATTGGGCTGTTTACAAAGGTCCAGTGTCAGTTATATCAGCATGGTTAGAAGGTTCAGGAAATGGTTGCTTGAATAAACATCAGTCTTGGACACTAAACAGTTTGTGTTATTAGTAATCTGATATTGCAGTTTGCCTGTTCAGGTAGAAAAACAAGCAAAAAAAATTCCTTTAGGATATTGAAAGCCTTTCTCTGGGCATGGAAGGGAAGAGAGCAAATAGATCAGTATATCCCCAGCATCAAATTGAAGGAGAGGTGGTATAACAGAGGAAGTACTTTGTCGGGCTTCTTGTTGAGCTAGGCAGTTATTGATGCCCCCGAGTGAGCCTGGCAGAGAGCACATTCTGAAAACATAAATTGTGTGGATAGATTACTGAGTGGGTGACATGATAGGCATTAATGCAGTGGTGTGTGCTTTTTCTTAATCTGAAGTATTATTTTTCAGTGGTCTGAATAACTTAAAAAGGTCAGAGTAAACATGTTGCTAGTATGAAATCTTCAACAGAATTGCTCCTTTCAAAACAGCTCTCAAGTTAGTTCTTTGGAATAACCTATGTTTACTGCTATAGCTGTTAACAATTTTGCATAAAGCGGTTTGTCTTTCCTGTTATACAAGAAGAAGAGATGTGGCAAGAATACATATACATATTAAAGTTTTGTTTTTCAGAGTTAAATAACTTTTAATGGAATCTTTGGTTTTCAAGAAAATACCATATATTTTTTCCTTTAGAACTAGCAGAAGATCTAAACTGAATTTCCTGGACTAAAGTATACACTCTGTAGCAAACTAGGGATTATTCTATCCAAAAAGCCAAGGAGTGGGTGATTGTGTTACTAAATATCTAGATTTAGGTATAGAATTTCCTTTTCTGTGGTGGGTGCTTACACAGGAGTGTTTTGATAATCTGCATTTTAGTAGCCATTCCCCTGTTGCTCATCTCTCTCTCGTGTGTGTGTGTGTTTTAGTGGGGGACTTTGATAAAATCTGGCGTGAACACTGCAAAGATGAAGAAACTCTCTGTGAATATGCTGAGGCAATGAAAAACCTGGCTGATAATCATTGGGCTAAAACCTGTGAAGGAGAGGGTCGTATTGAGTGGTGCTGTAGGTAAGTCTTGGCTTGGGTTTAATGAGAATGATAGAGCTTTGGAGATAAAATTGGAGTCTCAGTCTACTGGAGAATAGTTTATTAAATTATACTTGCTTAGAACTTTCTGATGTGTAACTTCTTTCAAATCATAGCTTTTTTTTGTAACTGTAACTCTAATCTTGAGGCAAGTATGAACAAAAATGTGTAACAGACAGAAGCATATAACAGGAACCCTGCATCTGTTGAATCTATTTGGTGGGGTTTATCATTTTTCAAGTCACTTGACTGACACTAAACTGGAGTATGGATTAAGACTATACATTGTAAAACATATGAAGACTAAAAGGATTCTCAATTTGCTCTAGTCTAGTTACACAAACAGTTCATTCTGCCCTGTAGAGATGTATCCCGTGATGCACAAAATATGAACCTTTATGGACTCAACTCATACTGTAGGTGTAGGAGTGTTTCACCTGTGCAAACCAACCAGCAACTTCATCTTAAGAATCAGCACCTTTGTATTCATTGGAGATGGGATTTGGAAACTCCAATTAAAACATGGCCCAAAATGCAGAATGAGGAAGAGCAAAATAAACTGAAAGTAGAGAGGAAGAGATGAGAGATGGTGAAATAGTACAGTCATTCCCCCACTATTTTGTGGTTCATATACTGCGGGACCACAGTACATGAAGGAAAAGGACTTTGGGGCAAGCTGTGTGGACCTGTTTAGAGGCCTCCTGCACTTTCCCCAAGTTTCCAAGCCTTTCGGAGGCCCTAGCAGTGGCTTTCAGTGAACTGGAAATGACTTCCGGGTTGCCCAAAACCACTTCTGGAGCCTCCGACAGGCTGCCTGGGCCTGTCAGAGGTCCCAGAAATGGTTTCTGGCGAACCGGAAGTCACTTCCAAAAAAATGGAAGTGCCTTCCAGATCACCCAAAACCACTTCTGGGGCCTCCAACAGGCCTGGGAAGCTCTACAAAGGCCCATTAGGGGCAGCACCAGGCCTATTGTAAGTGTAGTAGGCCCCAGACAGCCCCCCCAGTCCCAACCCGACCCAGCATCTGCATATTGTGGGTTTTCCTTTATCGCGGGTCGGGTATTCAATGGAAAATGTAGTTCATTGTGTGGTGTGATGAATGAACTGTAGCTCACTTGATAAATATTTTTCACAGTTTCACTTTGTGTTATTTCAATCAACACTTAGTGGAAAAACCACCTCTTAATTTATAAATGACATGAAGATTATTATTAAACTTGGGCAAGGAATAATTAAATTTGTTCCAAAATATATGGGTACTAAAGTCCCTTATAAAAGAACAAGAGCTATAATTTGGAGTTGTCTTCTCTTGTTTTTTAAAGTGTGTCACGGGAATATTTTCAAAATGGTGGAAAACGGAAAGCTCTGGAAAAAGATGAGAAGAGAGCAGTTCTTACAGCCAAAAGTGTTCCAACCTTGAGTCTACATCCAACTTCAAAAACAGAAAGCTCGTCAGAAAATTCAAACCACAGTTCTGTAGCAGATGAGTAAGTGTCTCATTAGAAATTAGATAGCAGTTTCAGGCGTGACTGTAGGGAGAGTTCATTTTAACATTTCAGAGTCTTACTGAAACTTAGTGGGGACTGCAACCATGCCACCTTACTTTCACCTCGTTAACATGTACAGAATAAGCATACCAATATAATGAAAAAATCTGATTTAACACAATTTCCCTAAATTGAAAAGGCAATACATTTTCCTGCTATGACTGTAATTATTATCATGTAATCAGGTGTGCCACTCTTCATTCAAAATTAGGACTTAGAAAATGAAATTGTTAAAAATCAGCATAAGTGTCAACTCAGTGGTGTTGCCCCAAGCAGGAGCTCTTACAGGTCTAATATTGTAAGATGTAGCAAAGTACTTAGTTGCCTAGGTTGGCCAGTAAAGAAATATAAAACCTAAATTACTAGGCTGTAACCTAGCCACTCCTTCCGAATTTGGTCTTTGTCTTTATGCTTTAAGATATTTATTTTATTTATTTATTCATTTTGAATATTTATACCCCACCTTTCTCCTTGGAAAAGGCCCCAAGGTGGCTTATAGTAATGAGGGACAATATACAGTCCAGAACATTTAAGACATATTCAAGTCAAGAACAGGGAATTAGAAGAGGCATCTTAGAACATTAAAATGTAACATTATAGCTATAAAAAGCACACACACACAAAGAAAAATCCATTATGAGGGATGGAAAGTAACATGGAAAACACTCTTGTTCTTATGAAATCAATCAATGTATTCATGCATGGTAATCCATCTAAAAGTCACATCGTAGGTAGTCCCTCATTCAGGGAAAGCTTGCCTGAAGAGGAAGGTTTTTGCCTGCTTCCAGAAAGACAGCAGAGAGGGAGCAGTCCTGGCATCCAGCAGGAGGGAGTTCCAAAATCGGGGAGCAGCAACAGAGAAGGCCCTTTCATGTGTTCTTCTGACATGCACCTGTGAGGGTGGCGGGATGGGGAGAAAGGCCTCTTCTGGTGCCCTTAGCACCCAAGCCAGTTCACACTGTGAGATTCGATGTTTGAGGTAGCTTGGACACAGGCTGTTTTGTGCTTTGTAAGTTAAAGTCAACACTTTGAATTGTGGCCGGTAGGTGATTAGCAGCCAGTGGAGCTGCTTTAGTAAGGGTGTAATGTGATCTCTGTAACCTGTCCCACTCAGCAATCTGACTGCTGAATTTTGGGCCTGTTGAAGTTTCCTGAAGCTTTTCATCAGTAGTCGCACATAGAGCACATCATCACAGTAATCCAGCTGGGAGGTCCCTAGAGCATGTGTCACAGGCCAGAACAGGTATCTCCAGGAATGAGTGTAACTGGTGTACTAGCTTTAATTGCGCAAATGCACTCCCGACCACAGCTGTGACCTGGGCATTTAGGCTCAAGGTCGAGTCCAGGAGCACCCTCAAGCTATGCACCTTTTTTTTCAATTGGGGGAAAATCCCATCCAGTACAGGTTGCATCCCTATTCTTTGATCTCCTTTTTGACTGACCAGAAGCACCTCTGTCTTATCTGGGTTTAGTTTCAGTTTGTTCATCCTCATCCAGTTCATTACCGAAGCTAAGCATATGACTTCTTTATCAATAAAGACAAAGTGATTCTATATCCTAATATTTCTTTTTTTAACCAAATGTTATGACCCTTTTCCACATGTCACAGCCATTAATTCTGGCTGTCTTTCTATGCATCCCCTTGGTCTCCTTTAAGGAAATCACTATATCTTGGATGTTAAAAGGCTTTAGGGAAATTGCTAAACTTTTTGTTTATTACCAAGGACTTAGAAAAGTTCTGCTAGGGTCTTTGCAGTATCTCTCGAAGATAGTTGCTAATACATTAATATTTCAGTTCTTTTGAGTATTCATCTGAATTCACACAACCCAGCCTGTTACCCGCTATCCATCCCACCTTTAAGTGTATGTTCATTATGGCAGAAAGACTGGGACTGATGGGCTCATGCAATCTATACAGAGGGAGAAATTTCAAACAGAGTTCTTGATTACAAGAAACTTGATTGCTTTTTAAAATGTGGTTTTATATGTTTAAATCCTCTCCATTTAGATCACTCCACCCTTCAGGAAAAATTAGATTACTTGATGTTGGCAGCTGTTTTAATCCATTTTTGAAGTTTGAAGAATTTTTGACTGTTGGCATCGATATTGTCCCAGCTGTTGAGGTATGAATTAGCATGATGAGAAAAATAAATCATAACATACCAACTAGTACTCATGGGTTTTGACTAGTTTATAAATTGCTTTCAGCATTTTGTTTTTCCAAGAATAATAATGTAGTATAATGTAGTATCAAATGTAATGTATCAAAAATGTAAAAATATTAGTAAAATTAATAGTATAGTACAGTGTGTTAAAGGTTATAGCAGCTTTGCCGTGGCTTTCATGGATATCTATGAAGGGGCTCTTTATTTGTGCACATATATTCATCTAAATTTGATTTGAATGTCACGGGAAGGCTTGAGGAATCATTAAATTGCTAAGATGTGTGAACAGATTGGGAGATTTTGGCAAGATACTTTACAGTATTATAGGAATACCACGTAAGACGTTTTTAATTGGTTCCAGGGTTCCATTTGTCTTGGGGGGGGGGAGTCTTACGAGGCAAGGTTTCCCATAGGAATGCATTGAAAACCTACTAATCTGTTCCGGATTAATAGATTTTCAATGCATTCCTATGGGAAGCCTGTGACCGATTAACCAAGGCAGCTTGCTTTCCTCCTCCTCCCTCCCTCCCTTTCAGCTTCTTACTGGGCAGCGAGCAGTGGGTGGGTGAGCGAGCAAATGCCAGCTTACCAGACACGTGCCTTACCTGAATATGTTATCTTTCTGAAGAGAGTCATTAGACTAAAGTTTGTAAGATATATTTGAAGATGTTCTTAATTGTGTTTCACTCGTTCTTTAACTAATAGGTTGTAATGCAATCAGTTTATATTCTGAGTATATGTAATTATGTCTGTTTTCTCCTCCAGAGTGTCTACAAATGTGATTTCTTAAACCTTCAGATTCAGCAGCCTCTTCAGCTAGCACAAGATGCTATTGATGCTTTTCTGAAACAGCTAAAAAATCCAATTGATTCCCTTCCTGGAGAATTATTTCATGTTGTGGTCTTCTCCCTCCTCCTTTCTTACTTTCCTTCACCCTATCAACGATGGATATGTTGTAAAAAGGCTCATGAACTTCTAGTGTTAAATGGATTGTTGCTTATTATCACTCCTGACTCTTCCCATCAGAATCGCCATGCTATGATGATGAAAAGCTGGAAAATTGCTATAGAATCGTTGGGTTTTAAACGTTTCAAGTATTCAAAGTTTTCTCATATGCACCTGATGGCATTTAGGAAGATCTCGCTTAAAACAACAAGTGATTTGGTAAGCAGGAACTATCCAGGAATGCTGTACATCCCCCAGGATTTCAACAACATAGAAGAAGAGGAATTTTCTAGTACTTCCTGCTACATCCGATCAGATGCTGAAGATGAACAACTGGCGTACAGCTTCATGGAGCTTCCCGATGCTCCCTATGACTCAGACTCAGGGGAAAGCCAGGCCAGCTCTATCCCTATTTACGAGCTAGAAGATCCTATATTGCTTCTCAGTTAATGTAACAATTAAAGTCCAAACTACTGTAAAATTAATTTTACTAAACTGACATCGCCTCTGCACATAAAACATTTGCAAAAAAAAAGGAAGTACCGAGGATTTTGAGAACATATTTTTTTCTACTTAGGAATTTTAAAATTTATTCTTGTACTAGAAAGTTGAAGTATGTCTTATGCAGAAGGGCTCATGTCATAGCATAAAAAGGGGTTACTCTAATATTTGTATCGGTAAAGTACTCAAGAAAGGTATAGCTCCCTCAGTGCTGTGAAATGTGATTCTGCAATATGTGCTGATGTGTCTTGATTCAGTATTTTTATATCTTTATTGTTTGAGGTCCATGCAAGGAGTTCTCAGAAATATGAGCAAAAAAGGTATCATAATCAATGGAAATTAAATGTCTAGGAAAGATGTTTGGGCAGCTTTATTACATTTTGATTTGAACAAAAACGGCATGGAATGGAATTTTGCTTGAGTTGGTCTTGATCTAGTGAAGTATTTGCAAAGTGGGTTCACTGAAGTTGTCTTTAGTTCTGCAATTGAATTGTTCTGCAGAAAATTATCTTGTCTTGAATAATACATAACATCTCATATATAGACTCACATAGTCTCTTTTCAATCCCTTCAAAATTAGAATATTATTTCTTTTATTATTACACTAGCATTGTTTATATTACAGTTTTCCACCCGCATATACTGTTTTCACAAAGTATTTTGCAGTAAAGAACTTAAGCAATAAATTGTCACTTCCAAAAGTATCAAATTGCATGAAATGAGTAAAGGTTTTAACATCCAAGTCCTACCAGCTTTTATTAACATTTTGTAAGGTTTCCCATCACATGTGAGTGAAAATAATAATACATATTTAGAATCCTAGAACCATAGAGTTGGAAGGGCCATCAAGTCCAACCCCATGCTCATTGCAGGAACCCAAATCAAAGTATATATCGCAGATGGTTGTCTAATTTTCTTTTAAATGCCTCCATCATTGGAGCACTCACCATCTCCTGAGGCAGTTGGCTCTATCACTGTACTGCTGTAACAATTAAGATTTTTTCCCTGATATTCAGCTTAAATTTGCATTGTCTTATGTACCCTGCATTCTGGAATGACAGAGAACAGATCCTTCTCCTCTGTATGACTTCTCTCAAGTATTTGAAACAGTGCTCTCTCCTGTCAGTTTTCTTTTCTGTAAGCTAAACATGCCCGGTTCCTTCAGTTTGTCCTCACAGAGCTTTGTGTCCAGTTCCCTGATCATGTTTGTTGCTCTCCTCTGAACTTGTTCCAGTTCGTTGGCATCATTCTTAAAGTTTGGTGCCCAGAGCTGGACCCAGTACTCAAGATGAGGCCTGACAAGTGCTGAAAAGAGAGGGACTAATACCTCATAAGCCCTGGAAACTAGGCCTGTTAATGCAGCACTTTTTGAAGATATATCACACTGCTGGCTCATATTTGGGTTGTGATCTACAACAATTCCAAAATCCTACTCACTTGTAGTGTTATTGCGCCAAGTATCCCCCATCTTATAACTGTGTATTTGGATCCCCCACCCCAATGCAGAACTTTGCACTTGTCCCAGTTAAATGTCATTTTAGTTTTTAGCCCAGTCCTCAAGCATAGCAGTATCTTTTTGAATTTTGTTTCTGACTTACAGAGTATTGGCTATTCTATAAAATTTTGTGACATCTGCAGATCTGATTAGTTTCCTCTTTACTTCCTCATACAAGTCATTAATAAAAATATTGAAGAGTACCAGGCCCAGGACAGAGCCTTATGTTACTTCACTTGTTACTTTCTTCTAGTTTGAGAAGGAGGCATTGATAAGCACTCTCTGAGTATGATCTTGTAACCAACTGTGTATACACCTAGTAGTTCTATTCAGCTCACATCTAGTGAGCTTACTAATCAGAATATAATGAGGCGCTTTGTCAACAGTTTGCTGAAGTCAAGATATATTGCATCTGCAGCATTCCCACCATCTATCATGGAAGTTATCTGATCAAAAAATGAGATGAGAGCAGTCTGGGAGGATTTGTTGTTAACAAATCCATATTGGCTTCTATTTGTTACTGCACTGTTTTTAAGGTGCTTGCACAGTGACTCTTTTATAGTATTTGCCAAAATTTCTCCTGGGATTGATGTCAGGTTTGCTGGTCTGTAGTTCCCTAGTATCTCCTTTTTTGCCCTTTTTCAAGATACAGACAACGTTAGCCCTCCTCCAATCATCTGACACTTCACATGATATTAAGAAAATAATAGACAGTGGTTCTGAGATCTCTTCAGCCAATTCCTTCAGTATCATTGGATGCAGTTCATCCGGTCCAGAGGATCTGAACTCAAAAGTACTGAGGTATTCTGATTATTTGTTTATCAGTGTCAACTTGCAATCCTGTCATTTCCCCGTGTGCTTCATATTTGCCTTGAAGGTCATTGACTGTATTTTGGGAGAATATTGAGCAGAAGTAGATGCTGAGCACCTAAGCCTTGTTTCTTTCCTCTGTCTTGCTACAAACATACCTGAAGAATGCTTTTTTGTTGTTTTCTGCCTTGCTAATGTCTGCTCATTCTTTGCTTTTCCCTTGCTAACACCTTCCCAGGAATTCTTTGCAACTTGTCTATACTCTTTCTTTGTAGCCTAGCCTTCCTTCCATTTCTTGTATTTATCATTTTTTTTTTGTTTTTAGCTCCTCTCTGAGCTTTTTGGGGAATTAAGTTTGTCTTTTATGCTGTTTCCCACTTTTCTTCTTTGAATTCTTTGTATTTGTGCCTTTTGAATTACCTTTTTATTTCCAGAAACTCCTACCCATCTTGGGCTCCTTTTCCTGTTAGTATCATCTGCCATGGGACCTTACCTATCATTGTTCTGAGTTTATTCAAGTTGGTTTTCCTAAAACCAAGCATACTGTATATGTGCAGCAACACTGCTTTTGTTTCCTTTGAAATCAAGAACTCAAGTAGAACAGGGTCACTTTCCCCCAGCATTCCCATTGCTGCCAATTCTTCCTCCATATAATCTCTTTTGGTTAGAATCAAGTCAAGGATAGCTTCTCATACTTGAATGTCTCAAAGACTGGCTAATGGCTTGGAGTGCTCCTCTGCATAATGTGAATTTTCAAAATGTTTGAAAGCTGAGATTTTTGTTTGTATGATAGTAAATTTAAAAATATACTATGGGCTAAATCAGTCCCAGCTTGAGCATATCTGTTAATCAGTGGACTGTAAGCATAAATAACATCCAGTTAACTTCAGTGAGTCTGCTTGAATTTTACTAATCATTTTTAGCCCATTGTCTTCACAAGTCTGTATGGTTTATTTTAATAGTAACATTAATACGAATTTATTTGCAGCACAGGTTCTGCACTTCTGTAGTTAAAAATCACCTTGCTAAGTGTTGGCTTCAAAGCATTTTTATTTGCTTGTCTGGATTCTGACTGGAAGATGTTGGAGTATAAAAGCCAAAGGCATATTGAAGGTGGCAACATTAACCAGATATACACACCTGTCATTTCAGGAGGCAGCTTGAAAGATCTTCCAAATAAAAGAATTATATTGTATTAAAGATGCATTTAAAACAAAATCCTAGTGGCTGACTGGTTCTGATCCAGCCGTAAATCACCCATTGCAATTAAACAGAAGCAGGGAAAGACTGTCCAAGCCTACTGCCTATATAGTTCACCATCAGTGACAGACCTGGGGCCATCTGTGACATGTGGCAATGTTTGAAAGAAGGTATTATTATTGGCCCCCTCCAGCCCAGATCTCTCTGTATATTGTTTCTGTGCTGGGACGAGTACTGGTACTGATAATTAGCCTAAGTGCAAGACCTCTTTGGCATCAGCACTGAGAGCCCTTCACTGTATCATTTTTCTTAGTGTAACACAGTGGTTATCCGCCTTGGAAAACAAAGGTGTTTGGGCGCTGCAGCTTCTGGAAGCCTTTACCACCAGTTGTGTGGGCTAGGGTTTCTGGGAATTGCAGTCCAAGAACACTTGGGCTACCCAAGGTTAGGAACCACTGGTGTGTTGACTCCTCAAGTGTTTCATACAAAACATGTTTTAAGGTTTTGTTCTACCTAATTGTCAGAAATTAATGGTTCTAGTATAAACTGAGTCAAGCGTAGGTTGGATGTAGCCATCCACTTGTCAACTCCATAGCTAAAAGTGGAAGTGAATGAGCTCTACCCATGACCATGGATGATACAGAACAGTCTTGTAGGGTGATAACTGACAGATTTTGACATATCACAACCCAAAGGCTATAGAATCCCATGAACGTTGCTGGTCAGACAAAGACATTACTAACTATACTTAGCCAGACTTTTAAAATTTTTGTAGTTTTTGAGAATTGTAGCAGTTGTTAAAATGAATGCGTTGGATGCTGTCCTTTCTATCATTGCAAAATACTCTTTGCTTCTCCAAAAAGTATATGATGTGTTGGTTAATATTAGCAAAATTCTTTAACACCCCTTAACTGACACTTTTGTTACATGTGTGTTAATGTCATTGTTTTCTTACTTGTTCACATGCTGGAATCCAGGTCATGGTGTATGTAGATGAAATACTGTAGCTTAAATTGAATGGTAGAAATTGGTCAGTGATAACTGAGGACTTGGTGAAAATGTTATGGGTTCTTTAGAGTAACAGGGAGGGAGGGAGGAAGCAGTGACCTAATGTAGATACCTATTTTAGTGCCCCTGCCCTGATAAGTTTTTTTTTTAAAGAACTCCTTGGTACATTGAAGAAAGTGTCTTACTGAAATGCAGCTTTCAAGAAGGTTTTGATCATCCAGAAGCCTTCTCAAGATCTTACATTTATTGACAAACTATCCAGATCTACATAAGAAAGACCACCAAATTTTGCATTTGCTTTTGATTAAGTTATGTGGGAGAGCACATTAAAAAAAGTATAAACAGTTGTTGGTGTGTACTGTTTCATCCCGTTCACTTTTAACTATTCAGAAAGCACAACTGCAGTGATTATTTTGTTTCAAAATAGTGTGTATGGTAGAGAAATACATCACACAAACCAGTTTTTCTGGTCACACTAACAACAGTGAAACGTTTCTATCTCTCAAGAAAAAGTTCAGTTGCCATGACTCAACTTCCAGATAAACTCACCTGGATGACTGAGAATCTTCACAGACATTCAAGAGGAAACCTGTATTTCTCCCAAATTGAACCGTGTTCTCTTTCTTTTGCGTCTGTGACAGTGGACTGGTCCACAAAAGCTCACGCTGAAAAATATTTGCAGCTTTTCAGGTGCCATCATGTTTCTTTTTTTTTTTAAAAAAATAATGTTTGTTTTTTAACCTTAGACTTAACACGATTGTTGTGAACCACCCCAAGTGGCCCTGCTGCTCAATGGGTGGTATAAGCACCCAGTAAGTGAATAGCACTGCTATCCCTTGAATGACGGCATCTAAGAGGTGACCTGATTGAAGTTTATAAAATCCTACAAGGTGTAAACAAAATAGATAAGGAAAAACTGTTTTCCCTGTTGCACAAAACTAGAACGAGGAGGCACTCCATGAAACTTTTGGGTGCTAAGATCTGAAACAAATAAAAGAACTGTAGAACTCCCTGCCAGAAGAAGTGGTGACAGCTGTCAGCCTTGACAGCTTTAAGAAAGGATTAGACAAGTTCATGGAGAACAAGGGTATCAACGGCTATCCTTATGGATGCCTAAGGACAACCTCTGGGATGGAGAGACAGGCAGGATGTCTCTCAATGCCATTTGCAGGAGATCATAAGCAGGTGAAGACATGTGCTTGGGAATACCTTGAAGCAAATGGTGAGCCACTGTATGAGACAGAATGCTGGACTGGATGGGCTGTGTGGCCTGTTCCAGCAAGGCTGTTCTTATGTCCCTTCTGTACCCCCTTGCAGAACTCCTGCAAGGAGCTCAAATGCCTGGGGTGTTGACGGGGATTGCAAAGGACGCCTCATGTAGAAAGAGACGTCCCAGGAGCTGGCTTGCGCAACCCCCCTTTCGCCGGGGCGGCCCTGCGGTGCGAAAAGCCAGGCTCCGAGAGGCCGAGGAGGAGCCACGGGGACCGCCTTCCTCGGGGCTCCTCCCGGCGCGCCCGAAACGGGGCAGCGGCTTCCCTTTCGCCTTCGCCCGGCGGGGCCCAGCGCTTGCCTGGTTTGAGCCTCCGCGCTCTCCGTAGCCAACCGGAACACCGAGAAGGAGGAGGAGGAGGAAGAGCTAAAATGGCGGCGGGAGGCGAGTTTTTCTGAGCCAGCGGCGGACGGTGAGTTCCGGGGCATCCTGGGCGGTGTCGCCCTGCCGAGGTAAAAGGGACCACCGGAGGATAGGGCCGTTTAACCGAACGAGAGGCGCCAGGTTTCTGACAGAAGTGCGAAGTATTTGCTCTGCCCAAGTTACAAGTGGCAGCGGCTTCCCTTCTCGTTTTCCAACCCCACTCTCGACTTTTCCATCGCCAGCAGAGGCTCGTACGTCCCTTCGCCTCCGGGCGGGCTGTCCCCCTCCTGTCTCTCCGCTGCCTTGGTCCGCGTTGTGGCTTTCATATTCCTCTTTTACTTCCCGGCTGAGAATCAGGAGAGCCTGGCCAGCCCCAAACGCGGAGGAGCGGGAGCGTGCGCCTCTCCTGGGCCGCCGGCGAGCCAATCAGGCATAGGTCTCCTCCCCTGTAAATAGGCAGCAGGATACGCCCTACAACCGGCTTTTTAATATTATTTTTTTTCCAAATCCGCCGAGTCGCTTACACTTGTTTGATGGTGGCGATGACGGCCCCAGGCGCGATAACAACGTGAACCCCAGATATATAGGAAAGCTCCCCAAGATGCAGCCACGGTCAGCAATGGATCGTTTGGGACCCCAACGCCGATTTTTTTCTTTTTCTTTCTCCAAGGTTAGGAGGAGAACCAGCAGTGAAGGATTCTATCTGCTTTGGAAATACAAAAATGCAAATTTTATTTTATACCAACTCCCTGCTCTGTCTGTGCCTTCTGTGTTAGTAGGAGTCATCTTTGCATGCATTTCAGCAGATGCAGTTCAGTCTCGGGCATCATGACCACTTTTAAGAGCTTCTGCTTCTGCGTTTGCTTAAAATGTCAAGGCAGGCACAGATAAACTTCGTCCTGGTCAGTCTCTGAACCAATGTTAATAGGTTTATCATGTTTTAAGATGTCACAGTTATAAATAGTTTTACTGAAATTGCTACAAATGGGAATATTTTTAACAAGAGGCCTGGATGTCCAGAGTCCTAAATATGATATTGAGGAGGGACATGGCCCTTGACATTGTTGAGTCCCATCCACCTTTCCTTATAAAGAAGATCACCAAAGCTAAGTCAGGTGGGGGCTCAGTAACATCTGAGGTCTTTAACAAATCTCCTGACATTGCCTTCCTTGGGGAACAGAAGGAAAATATATGGCCATAAAAACTGGTTTTCTTCACTTTCCCCTAAACATTCATCCTGATTTGAAACTTGATACTTTTTCAGATTCATGGTATAAAGTGAATGCCACTTTTATGGAGACAGTAGTGGCTGACCAGCTTCAGGTACTTCTGGGTGAGGCTGATGCCCTCAATCCATCCAAGTTCAGGCTGCGTTATGGCACAGAGACAGCACTGGTTGCCCTGCAAGATAACATCCCGGGGGAGGCTTACAGGCAAGGTGTCTTTGTTGTTCCTCCTTGATCTCTCAGCGGCCTTCAGTACCATCAACCATGCAATCCTCCTGGGGAGGCTCTCCAGGTTAGTGATGGGTGGCCTTGCAATAGCATGACTCCAGTCCTTCATGGAGGACCACCCTCAGTGACTGCAACTTGATGAGATGACTTCCATCCCATGGATCCTCAGTTGTGGGATTCTGCAGAGGGTCAATCATCTCACCAGTGCTATTCAACTTCTATATCAGGCCACTGGGATGGGTCATAAGTATTTTTGGAGTTTCGTGTCAATAGTACACTGATGACACCAGCCTTATCTCTCCTTTCCTACTTCTGCAGTGGATGGTGTCTAATCCCTTGAACACTGCCTAGGGGCTGTGCCGGATTAGATAGGACTCAAGTTCTTGTCCCCACTGTTTGTCCCTCCAGCCTTGTGCACACAGTGCCTGCAGCTTGGGAAACTTTCTATCTTTCAGGGGAGTGACTCTTTCCAATAAGGTTGAGGGTCACAACCTGGGCAATCCAGTGATTTATATGGAATCCCAGGTATTGTTTGTGGTCCACTCAGCCCCTTTCCATTTTTGGCAGATTGCCTAGCTGAGTCCTTGCCTGGACACTGGGCCCCTTACTATTCTCGTCCATGCATTGGTAATCTCGAGATTAGACTATTGTGGTAGTTTCTACATGGGACTCTGCATATGAGGCTGATGAGGGAACTTCAACTTGGTCCAAAACACTCTGGCCAGATTATTAACTGGGATAAGAAGAGACCAACATATTTCCTCCACTCTGCCAGCTTACATTAAAAACTCTCCTTTTCCGGGATGCGTTTGGTGACTAAAAGTGTCCCCCCCCCGTCTCTCTCCCGCCATCTGCTATTTTTAATTGTTTAGTTTTGTTATTTGCTTTAATTGTTTTATTTAATGGTTTGTTATTGTTTATATTGGTTTTGTTGTAAACCGCTCGAAGTTCTTCCGGGAAGACGGGTGGTATATAAGACCAATAAATAAATAAATAAATAAATAAATAAATAAATAAATAAATAAATTGGCTACTGGTTTGCTTCTGCATTGACTGATGATAACATACAACGCCCTAGATAGCTCAGGACTTCATTACCTGCCAGGGTGTCTTCTTCCATTGAGAACTGCTCGTGTTACCGTTTCTTCCCAGGCAGGGTGACTGAGGGCTTTGACCTGAAAAGAGAACTAAGAATTGGGTCTTGTTGATGGTAACCTCCTGGATCTGGAATTTTCTTTTCCCTCACTGGGAATATTTGCACACATGTTAAAAACCTAGGTATTTAATCAGTTTTTCCCAGAGTCCCACACATAGCTCCTAGCATTATAAAAGCAAAGCAAAGTGTTCTGCTTATATACTGCCCCATAGTGCTTACAGCACTCTCTGGGCAGTTTACAATTTAATTATGCAGGCTACACATTGCTGGCCTCGTGAGCTGGGTACTCATTTCACCGAGCTCAGAAGGATAGAAGGCTGAGTGAACCTTGAGCCTGTTACCTGGAACTGAACCCCAGGTCGTGAGCACAATTTTAGCTGCAGTACAGCAATTTAATCACTTTGCCATGCAGCTCCTAAAAGCAAAGTGTGTGCTTATATACCACCCTGTAGTGCTTAAAGCACTCTCTGGGTGGTTTACAGTTTCATTAGGCAGGCTATACATCCCCCCGGTTGAGCTGGGTACTCATTGTACCAACCTCAGAAGGATGAAAGGCTGATTGAACCTTGAGTCTGCTACCTGGGGTTGAACCCTAGACTGTGAGCACAGTTAATAGCTGCAGTATAGTAGTTTAACCACTGTACCACAAGGTTCATACCATACCATATGGTCTAGTCTTTCTGCCACTGCCTCTTCTGGTAATAGCTTATTTTATTGTATTATTGATGTTTGCTTGCATTTGTTATAAATTTATTGTTATAAACCACCCAGAGTGGCCTTGTAAGATTGGTGATATATAATTTGAATAAATGAAGTTATAACAAGGTTTTGTTCCCAAAATTATAACATAATGATAATTAGCAGTTTATATAACTGTGTATAATGTATGAGAATGCATATTTATTATGGTCAAGATCCAGTAGAGTCCTTTAGTGGAACCAATAGGTTCAGATCGCAGAATTAGGGGAGTAATCCCATTTCAGCCCCCTGTAAGCAATTAAGGCCCATGGGCACTGGCTGGTCTAATAGAACCAGCGATCTATTGAATCTGGTGAATGGGATTTTGCGTGCCATTAGAACTAAGAAACCCTGTAGATCCATTAGGTTGGGGCTGATGTAGGGGCAGAAAGTACTGTCTTAATAGAAAAACATTGGATTAGTCCAAAGTCTGTTAAATTTAATTTCAGTTGTACAGCCCATAATCATTGTCCTTCTTTTTCAGGATTTCAGTCGTCCCTGCCAATTGTTGATGAAGCAACATTACAAAAAGCTGATTTTGCCTCACATATCCTGGATGAAATTCAAACAATTATTTTGTCAAGTGAATGTAGTCTTAAATAGTCAGCTTACATGTGTAGGTCCCTGCGTTATTGTGTTAGCCATTGTCTCCGTGCAGCAATGACAAGACTGGAGGAAGCAAACCAAGAAGTGAACATGCATTCCTCCGTCCGATATATTGGCTATTTAGCAAGATTTAATTTATTAGTTGCAATATGTATGGGCCTCTATGTCAGATGGGAGAAGACTGGAAATGCATTAATACTTGTTATTTTTATCTTGGGACTTTTTGTTCTTGGAATTGCCAGCATACTTTATTACTATTTTTCAATGGAAGCAGCAAGTTTGAGTCTTTCCAATCTTTGGTTTGGATTTTTACTTGGCCTCCTCTGTTTTATGAATAATAATTCTTTTAAGAAGGACATTAAGGAAGAAGCAACAGAATATTTGCTTCTTTCCTCAATAATTATAAGAATATTGTATGCTTTTGTGCAGAGGATATGTGGCTGCATTCATCATCGACCTACTTTGCTGACGACAGTTGAGTTTCTCGAGCTAGTTGGATTTGCAATTGCCACCCCAACTATGCTAACTGAAAAATCCATGAGCATTATCTTACTGGTTTTGGCCTTGGCAATGCTGATTATTGACTTGCGGATGAAGTCCTTCCTTGCAATTCCAAATTTGGTCATCTTTGGAGTCCTTGCCCCTTTATTATTTTTTCCTTCTTTAGGCATACGGACCAATCCATTTGCCTTGGCATGTTTCTTTTGCTGTCTGATAACAGACCCTCTTCTGGACATCTACTTCAGTGGACTGTCAGTTACAGAACGTTGGCAGCCATATTTGTATCGTGGTCGAGTTTGCCGAAGATTTTCAGTCATTTTTGTTGGGCTTGTTGAACTTATTTTTTTCATTCTATCAGCCTTTAAACTGGGCGATTTGGACCTCTGGTATTTTGTGATACCAGGCTTTTCTATTTTTGGCATTTTCTGGATGGTCTGCCACGTCATTTTTCTGATAACACTCTGGGGATTTCATACAAAAATAAATGACTGTCACAAAATCTATTATACACATAGGACAGAGAGCAACAGCCTTGACAGAGTTATGGCATCAAAAGGAATGCGTCATTTTTGTTTAATTTCGGAACGACTTGTCTTCTTCAGCCTTCTTTCAACAGCGGTTTTGGGTGCTGTCTGTTGGCAGGTATGTTGTAGTGCTTTTACCTCCTGCTCTGTTTCTGGTATTTGAAGCAATGGTGAGAGAGGAATTATGTTCCTACATTTCTGGAATGCAGCAACCACATCAGCCCTGGGAAAGTGAACCCGAAAAAGGAGGCCTTTTTCTGACCCATAATGACACTTAAGGCACAAAATATTGCCAGTTTATTGGACATCAGTGAATATACTGTGCATTTTTACTTCGGGTTGAGAAAGGTGTATTAAATATCATTTATAAACTAGATACTGTAGGATGTAGTGGTTTTTGTTGGGATATCCTGGGCTGAGTAGTTGGGAGTGTTGAATTAACATAACAAAAAAGCAAAGACAGTAAACCTTATGACCCAAGACTTTCAGGTTTATTTCAGTGTGAGCTTTGATTACAAGCAATATCGGACACAATTCACACTGAAATAAATGTGTTAGTCTGGCAGATGCAAGAGTACTTGCAAGAGTAGAACAATGTATTCACTTCTTTGAAAAGAGGCTGGTACTGTATTAAGTCCAAAATATAAATCCCATCAATATCTGACAGGGAGCTAGGCGGTGGGTGAGGGGGATGGGAAAGTTTCATTACCTCCATATGTATAAAGTATAGAGTCCATTCTATAAAGTATAGAGTCCACTCTATGTCTATATCTGGTGAATGAGCTTTACATCTGGAAGTGCAGTTGTTTGTTTTACTCTATAGGAGCAATGTTTGATTGGTGATAAAGGATCTCCTTGTCAATTGTTAACTGTGTACCATAGAATTCAGTAAGAACCATTAAGAACTAAGTCTACTTCTGTCATTACTCTGTTGGTGAGATTCTAATTTGGAAATCAGTTTTATATATATATATATATTGATTCCCTTACACATTTTCAGTCTATTTAATCTAAAACTGTATGGTTTTGCAGCGTCAGACAGCAATTGCATAGTAGTCTTTGTTAAATTGTTTAATACTTTAGGCATGTTAAATCGAACATAAGAAATGCAGTAGTACCTCGTAAGACAAATGCCCCTTAATACTAAAATCTCGTAAGACAAATCTTTCCTATGGGGTGCCTCACAAGACGAATTCAATGCATTCCTATAGAAACCACATTAAACCGCATTTCATAGGACGAATTTTTTGTAAAACAAATTGACCTATAGAATGAATTAAATTCGTCTTAAGAAGCACCACTATACTATATTTTTGCATTTATTGTGTCTCCACAAAATTGTGTAATATAATCAGGGTTTTGTTTTAAAAGTTGTATATTACTATCTTGTGAAATTAAATTTGATTGCACTGGTGGTTCAGGGAAACATCTCAATTACTATATTTTTCTGTGTATATGACACTATTTTTTCTAAAATATGGCATGAAAAATTAAGGGGTGGAGGTGGGGAGCCAAACTGACCTTGGTGTTGTGTTCTGAATACTCCTCTCTGCTTAGTTGTTGCAAAGACCAGAGCTTTTGTTTTTTGCAGGGAAATGCTTGGAAGATGAACAACCCATTAAGAAGTTCATTTTCAGGCAAAAAAGAAAGATCCAATCCTAGAAGAACAAAGCAGAGAGGAGGGCAATAGATCGGAAAGAATACAAAACAGCATGGGGTGGGAAACAGCAGGATGGGATTGGGTCCTTCTTTTTTGCCTGAAAATGAACTTTTTAATGGTTTGCTCCAGCCTCAAGCATTTCCCTGCAAAAATAAAAGCTGTGGTCCTTGCAAAAACAAAACATAGCGGAGTCTTCAAAACACAGAAAGTAAAGGAAACACCGTGGGGTGGGGCGGAGCAGGGCTCAAAGAAGGTTTATTAGTTTTCTTAATTTTGGGGGTCTTAAAAGTGGGGTGTGTCTAATATGCAGCAGTGTCTTATAGATGGAAAACTATGGGGCATTTCTAGCAATGCATTTAGAAATTGCTACACTGTAACTCTCTAAATGTATCTTATTTCTTGTAGAAATCCAATGGAATCTTCATGAGTGTATTTCTAATTGTATTACCTCTTGAATCAATGGCTCATGGCCTCTTTCATGAACTGGGAAACTGTTTGGGAGGAACATGTGTTGGCTATGCAATTGTGATTCCTACCAATTTCTGCAGGTATTCTGATAAATAGATTACACCTATTGACCATTAATAAATATACTGTATGCTATTTTGTGTGCCATTCTTACCTGTCATTCACTCACTCTATACTGATTTGTTCATTAGACCTTTGTGAACTTTTTGTTCTACAAACTCAATGTATTACTGGCTCTGCTGAATTGGAAGAGATAATATGTACTGTATGTCTCTTCACTTAAAATTAGAAATTATCATGATGTCATATTAGGCTGGTAATACAGGCCGTTTTTTGGAACTTCCTACAGATCAGGAGCTGATAGTTCTACATTTCAAAAGGAGATGGCACCTAACAGTGCCATAGAAAGTGATATTTATGTGTGTCAGTCTCTGAGAGTTGAGTGGCGTGGGGCATGAACATAAAGAGCATGGCTAGGCTGAGGATGGGTGATCATTTCTTGAAATTTCTTTGACACAATAGAAAATGATTGATTGTATACTTGTTTCTGTATATTTCCTGACAGTGACTTGTCTTTATTCAAATGGTACACCATTTCTGGGCTGAACACCCCTTTGTACAAAGACATTTTATTTATATAGAGCACTGTCTGTCAGGGGGGTAATTGTACAAAGATTTGTGTGAACCACTTTGGTGAAAAGCAGATTTATGTTAGATGCTAATGTTGATGTATGCTGCCTACACAAAAGCAGGTGTACTGTGTAGCTTATTTGAAAATGTTTGTAGCTAGACTATATAACCTTAAAATATAAGTACAGCGGACCCTTGTATAACAAACAGCTTGTATAACATAAAATTTGTACAACATAAAAATTCCAGAGATAGCGGAAATTTGCTTAACATAATCGCCTATGGGGCAAATCCGTACAACATAAAAATGGTCATGATTAGGGATTACTTCATTTTCAATGCATTCCTATGGGAAATTTGCTTAACATAATTTCATTTGGAATGAATTAATTCCTTTATACAAGGTGCCACTGTACTTACAAGGGTGAGGAAGCTCAAAACTCTACCCTGGGATATAAATGAGCTACATCATAAAGCAAGAACAAGTACCATTAAAAGCAGAACTACCTTTATGGTAACATCTATTTTCCCTCCATCTAACTCAGTCCTGATGGCCAGCCGACCTTGCTTCCACCTGAGCATGTACAAGAGCTTAATTTGAGATCAACAGGCATGTTGAACGCCATCCAGAGGTTTTTTGCCTATCATATGATTGAGACTTATGGCTGCGATTATTCTACAAGTGGACTTTCTTTTGATACTCTTCATTCCAAGCTGAAATCTTTTCTTGAACTTCGGACTCCCGATGGACCCAGGCATGATACCTATGTGTTATATTACAGTGGACATTCTCACAGTTCTGGAGAATGGGCACTTGCAGGTAATCTTTTTTTTTAAAATAATCTTTTCTTGCATTTGTGTGTTCTTATAGATAGTTGACTGTGACATATAGTTATTCTAGATATGAATTGCTTTATAGAGGGGTTTATCCATTCCTCCTTCTGGTCCCATGCAGCTATACACACACACACTGGATGATCTCAGCAGGCTCCTATCTGTCCAGACATAGTGGGGATTTAAGCTGTTCCTAGCTCCACAGCCAGGTGTTTATCCTTAAGAATAGTTTTTAGTATTCAGTTTGGATCATATTCTGTAGATGTTTATAGATCAACAGTGATAATTGTGCTCAATAGCAACATCAAGCTGACTTGTCTGTAATTTCTACAAATTGAAAATAGAGACATTTCCTCTTCTCCTGTTTCCCAGGCACCTTTCAGGTTCTTCAGGAATTCTCAGCTATTACAGTCAGTGGCTTTGAAGCAACATCCACAGGCTCTCACTTGAGTCACATAGGAATTACATCATGATATGGAATTCATATGTCATCAGCTCTTGTAGAGCACTATACAGTTACGATTCCCTGTTCATCCTGTTTGTTTCCCATACACCACACATTATTACACAGAGACCATGGGTGTTGCATCCGGGTTCCTCCATGGGTGAAAAGATTAAGAACAAATTGCAACAATAAAAATAAAAACATCCAGTTAGGGTTCCAGATAATTCCTCAGAGAGATTATTCAGCATAGCATGACAGCATTATTGTGAGCTTTAATGACATTCTTTATGCATGGTTTACAGTACAGTTCTGCAGTTGTTTAATGATGTTGCTGCATTGTTGGAGGCTTAGTAGTTTCACAGTAGTATGTAAAATAAACTGTTGTCATACATAAACCATGCGCAGCAAAACAACATAGACAGTTAAGTTCACTGACTGAATGTAGGAGCAAGGTTTGGGCAATAAAATTTTGTCGATATAATTGCAACTGCCTACTTAACTGCTATTTCTGAATGTGCATACACATACTAATGTAACCTCCTTGAAATTACAACACATGAATAGATGTAGAAAAAGAAGCAACCGGTGATCCTTTGTGAGCATAAATTGTGCCCAAATGATCCACTTCTGCAAAAACTCTTCTCCCAGTATGTGTGTGTGTGTGTGTGTATATATCTATATATCTACCTATATCATCTATATATCTATATATCTCTCTATCTATCTATATCTATCTATCTATATCTATATGAATAGCATAATAATAGATATAAAGCAGATATAAATAATAGATATAAAGCAGAACACTTTATATCTATATCTATCTATCTATCTATCTATATATATATATATATATATGCAGAACAAAATTTGTGTGTGTGTGTTTACTACAACAAAAAAACCCTTCATTTTTGAAACACATACACCCACATACAGTAATACCTTGGATAACGAATGCCCCTGATAACGAATTTTTTGGATAATGAATAGAAATTTCCAGGTATAGGGCTGCCTCAGAAAATGAATGCTTTATCATGCCTTTAAGAAAAGTGTACCCAGGATGCATTGCAATCCCCATAGTTTGTGGAGGAGTGGGAGGAGTTAGAGCGTTTTTTTTTCCATGGTGTTTAGAAGTCATTTGGCACATGTTTTGTGGAGAGAATTGAACCTTTTGAATTTTGAAAGGCTGAGGTTTCCTTGCTTTTTCCTGTCCATTTCCATTCCTTTCCATTTTATAACAGAGTGCTCAGCTGAGCTGGGGTTTGCAGAGGAGGTGCTGGCTTGTTTCTGTTTGCATTCCTTTCCTTTCTGAGTGCTGAGCTGAGCTGAGGTTTGCACATGAAGGTCCTGGCTTTTTTCTGTTTGCATTCCTTTCAAGTTTGAGTGCTGAGCTGAGCTGGGGTTTGCATAGGAGGTGGTGGCTTGTTTCTGTTCGCATTCCTTTCAAGCTTGAGTGCTGAGCTGAGCTGGGGTTTGCAAAGGAGGTGCTGACTTATTTCTGTTTGCATTCCATTCCATTCCGAGTGCTGAGCTGAGGTTTGCACAAGAGGATCCTGGCTTTTTTCTGTTTTGATTTCTATGAAGTTTGAGTGCTGAGATGAGCTGGGTTTTTTAAAAAGACAGCTGTTTTAAGATGAGCCAACTGGCCTAAAATAAAAATGTTTAACCTACATATCTCTAAAGAGAATGTCCCTTGCTTTCTCACAGGTGGTGATGCGTTACGGTTTGAGACACTTCTTGACTGGTGGAGAGAGAAGAACAGTTCTTTTTGTTCACGGCTTATTATAGTGTTGGACTGTGAGAACTCCCAGCCTTGGGTTAAAGAAGTGAGGAAAGTCAGTGACCAGTATATTGCAGTTCAAGGAGCAGAACTGGCTAAAGTGGTAGATGAAGAAGAATCGGACCCTTCACACCTTGGCGATTTTACCAGAGAATGGGTGGAGTACAACTGTAACCCTGACAGTGGCATCAACTGGTTTGAAAAGGGGCGTAATGTGAAGGCTGTGTATGGAGTGTCAAAACGGTGGAGTGACTACACTTTACACTTGCCAACTGAAAGTGATGTGCCAAACACTGGATGATGTATTTCCCCCGCATCACTTACCCACTAATTCATCTGGCAAACTGGTTCTGTGGTCTTAATATTTTCTGGGTCTGCAAAGTTTGTTTTCGGTGTCTGAAAAGATTAAAAATGAATTGGTTTCTTCCCACAGTATTGGATACAGGACAAGGCTTCAAACTTGTCAGATCGTAATTATGAACCAAAGATGACCAGGAGTAAAAACTCTTAAGAACCTGAACACATGGCTGACGTGTAACTTTTTTTTTCCCTTTTGTAACAGTTTACTGTTTGAAAAATGTGTTGCTACTTTTGTAGCTATATTAATTTTGCTCATTATTGGGAGCAGCTGTAATATTTGCGAAGGGTTAAAAAGAACCTTAGTAAAAACAAGGGCAATGTAGATATTAGCTAAAATTTGTTCCTGAGTTTAATCTGAATTCTATAAAAGCCATTAAATGGGACTGTGCACTTGAGGGACACAGGTTTGTGTACTCATTCTCATGGGAGATATCTGACCCAAATTGGCTCCAATTCCTTGCTTTTTAAAAATTGCTAGATTCCTATTACATTCTGAACAGTCCACATGACAGATGTATCCACATCCCTCTCATGGAAAAGTCCCCCCCCCAAATTAAAGTTTCCTTTTCTGTGGAAGTTTAGTTACCAAGCTTATTTCTGTTTTTTTGCATGTATTGAAGCTAGATGAAAGCATACATACCAAGGCCAAGAATATGGATAGTTGTTTATAAATGTAGCAGAACACATCTAAATTCTTTATGCTAACAATCACTTTTATCACTACTGAGCTACCTACATTTCAACTTTGAACATTTCTGTTAAGCTCTGTTGAATGACTATTCACTATTTCTTTTATCAAGAGCTCTTATGTTCTGTCAAATTGATGTAAGTTACAGAATGTTCATTCAGAATGTCAGTTTAACAGTAATAATGTAGGAGCTCAAACCTTGTTAATGGTAGCTTCCTGATATACGAAATCTTTCTCTTCCATAGATAATGGTTTGAAAGATTAACACCAGCATCCCTGTTGGAGCAGAATGGCAGTCGCATTAGCATTCCTCCAATCCAGTGGGTCCGTGTTGCGTGACAGTTTTTGCAACCAGTGTAAGATCAGGCATGCAAGCAGGAGTCTTCTGGGGGAGGGGTGTTTACACAGTCACCCTTCTGCAATCATGCCAGCCTGGGAAATTTTGGGGTGGTTATTCCTTTTCTTGCAAAGTCTATCCCTATCAACAGTAATGTTCTGCAGGCATCTTTGGCCCTAAACCTAGTATTTGCACCTAGCAGTGATTAGAGATGCAGATAAAATCATCTACAGATTGTGAAACGGAAACCAGCTGGGCCTTCATGGTGATCAAATGGGGTTGAAGTCTGCTCAGAAGTCAGGGGTGATAGTGCAGAATTATTGTGTACACATTTGGCTCAAGTGCCTCAAGGTATCTGGAACAGTTAAGTGGTTTATTACTAGCATTTCATGACCGTTAAGACATGTTCATAGCTCTGATCAAGGTCAAGAGGAAAATCCTTGCTTTGCACTGACAAAGTGAAAGATTGGAAAATACTGTTACGACTCTAGTGCAAGTTCTGGCAAGATATCTTCTTTCATTCCAGGGTTGTTAACCTCCTATCACTCATGTAGCCTTATATTAAAGGGTATGACGGAACAAGACTGAAACTGATTCACTTGACACCTAATTTCTTCTTGTTCTTCTTTTTTTAATGTTTTGGATTGAAGTCTTTTGTGCAGAAATTATCTTGGCTCTTTACTTTTCATTTCTTTTATTTTTTATATCCTTCATTCCCTGTATTGTGTTAAAGTGCTGATTTCTCCAAATAGCTTGTATCTTCAGTAATAGCAAAGTAGATAAGCAATCTCTGCAAAACGTTAAGCCATTTGCTTTCTCTTACCATTGTAATTCCCTCTTATTTTATTTTTCTGTGGTGTTTTGAGGTCTCTTGCTCCTAACATTAAAAATTGAACATTGTGGGTTACATGCACTGTGTTTCCTTGTGGTTATAAAATCTAAGCTGACTAACAATGAGCTAAACCTGATGGCTTAAAACGGTTTATTGTCAATACTGAATAACATTAATCTGGAATGTTTTCTTATTATTCAATTTTTTAAAAAACATTGAACTTGTTCTATAAAAGTATTATTTTAAAATATGTGGCTTTTTGTATGATTCTTCTTACTTTTTATTTCTCTAATTGTACATTGAGTCATCTTATTTTATATCCAGTGTTAAAGCACTTCTTAAAATTACCTCGAGCCAAAAATCGAAAGGGTTGACTGAAAGCAACATTCATAGACCTCTCTTGCTTTTACTTCCTGGAAAGCAAACAACTACACAGCGTCTTCTGAAGAGTTATTTTGTTTTAGCTGAACTTTTTGGGAAATGGGGTCCTACATGGCCAGGTAGATTTGGTGGTACAACGATGTTTTTCTTCAGCAATAAAGCCATACATACATAGCACCTTACTATACTGTCATAGTGGATATGTATGCCATCACTCCTTCAAGTCTCAAAGCTATTGTCCATGTTTTACACTATTATGCTGAATGGTATTACACCAGCTGCACCAGTATCTAGTAAAGCTTGTGGGTGGGATTGGCATCCAAAATGTATGAAATTGAATACATGTGTATCCAGGATACATTTACTGATTCACTGAAGTAAAGACTGTCTCAGACTGGACACATGGTGTGGAGCAGGGACTTTGGAATAGTTACTGTTCAGACTGAAAATATGGCTGATTTGGACTATTTATGTTTGCTAGCTCTTTGTGGAATGGAAATGTTATTTTTCCTCAATTATAGCTGCCATGTGGGAAGCTGTTCAAAACCTCCTAAGTACTGCTGCATTGAATGCAAGTAGATTTGTGAAAGAAACAAATATATTTCTTGTGAAGTTAGTTTCATGTTTTACATGTTTCTTGGCAGTCAGTGAGTGCACTGCTTTTCAAATGTATGGAACTTCTGCATTTTCAGTGTAAGTTCTTTGTATTGTCACAATCCAGGTTATGCCAATTTCATACTGACTCTTCTGTGTTTTAAAAGCAGCGAAATAATTAACTCTGTTTCTCTGCTAAGAGGTTTGTCAAAAATGCTCTCTTTGTCTCCTTGCAATTTGATGAAGCACAGAGTTGTTTTTAGTGTAACCTATGCCCTTAAATTGAAGGAAAGTCAGCTGATCATATGCAACACCACTTGTGGATTGACTTCCTTTAAACTTGTTTTATGGTGCAATTCTACACATACTTCTGTAGAAATAAGCCTCATAGAACACAGAAGGGTTTACCTCTGAATAAAAATGTAATAGCATTGTTTTCTTAGCCACCTTTGTTAGAGACCTTACTGATGTAGGTACTGTAATATGTCACTTGACCACAAAACCTTAAGAGCAGATCCTTACCATTTCAGGTTTCCCCTTCTAGTGGCACATATAGGTGAAGGTATACTCTTATGTTTGTGTAGGTAGCACACACTTTTTGGTGAAGTGAACTCTGAATGTGAATTAGATTTTAACATTTGCAGCAAGAAAATATTTACTGTACCACAACACTTTGGCAAGAATGCTTGACAGTACTTGTAGGCAAAAGTGAGTTATGGAAGCTGTGGGAATCTCATTCATGCATAATCTGCACACATGTGTGCATGCACACAAGCTCATACATTTTGCAGGGGTATGTCTGTTGAAATCAGTGAGTCTGAGGCTGTGAGGCTGTAAACTAGTGAGAGAGTAAGAGCTATTGAATTCAGTGGGATACGTTTCCAAATTAGCGATGAAGAACTGACGGGTTTGAAGGCTGTACCTGTTCACCTGAAGACTTTGGAGACCTACGGCCACTCCCTGCTCATTTCCACAATTTTTTAATTTTTCTTTCTTTTACTTGAAAAAGCCTCTTCACACTTTCCAGTGGTCAAATATTTTTAAACAATTTTTCAAAATTAGAGGAGATGCCTAGTTTGGCAAAGGTGGGTGATTGTAGTCCTATAAGGCAACAAAATTGCTTTGCACACCCCTTAGAAATAGTAAGGAGACTTTCCCAAACCATTTCAGAACAAACTAAAAGGGAGTGAGAGGTGCATGTGTCGGATGAAATGCACATAGCCCTTCCCTCTTTTAAGGCATTGGGATGTTCTGTACCTGTAAGTGAACATAACTTGAGGGTAAAAATCTGACTTGGGCTCTGTAAAAAAATTACCTGTCACTGTCAGTTTATTTACAGTATATACTCCTGCTACTTGGTCATCAGGCAGATATGAAACTCATCAAACATACTTTGTAGGCTATTTCTAGCAAGGGTGTGCAGTGAAAAATATTAACATTAGGTCACATTCTTCAGAAGAAGAAATTGCTTATTGTGGAATTGCTATATGGATAATAAGTTTTGTCTCTTTTGAGCACAGCAATTTTTGTGTCTGCTTCTCTTGTCTGTTCCCGTTCAGTTTAATGTTGGTAATTTCAAGCAGCTGGCTCTCACCCTTGCACCATCTACTGCCTATGCATTTAAACTGCAACATTACTGGTTTGTGTCTGAGAATTTACAGAATATTTTGGATGCTCACTAGAGAGATTGAGAGAGAGTGGCGGATCACACATTCTGTGTATGGAATGATATAACAATATGGTCTGTATAGATAGGTGTACATACAAAACACTCCTTTCCTTTTCCCCCCCTTCCATTCAATACAATGTCTACTCAAAACAGAGGTGGGTTCCATTGCTTCAACTGGGGACAATAGCTGCTCATTCAAAATGAATGGTGCTTGTCTTTATCTTTGAAATTGGGGATGGTTGACATCTGGCTCTGCAGATGTTATTAAGACTGCCTCTCCTATCTAGGGAGCATAGCCATTGCTGAAGAATAATGGAAGCTGGAGCCTAACACCCTCAGGCTAGCTATGTGTACTTTGAGGAGCATTTAAATGTATTAAATACTATTCTGTTCAGTATTGACACACAAGCTGACATAGAACTGTTAGCAAGGTGCCAATTGTGCATGATTGCTGCTGGAATAATCTACTAAGAAATCTTTGAGGAATTCAGAAGCATCATGATAAATGCCTTGAAGCTGTCACCTACCTTCAATTTGGGGGAGGGGTCCTTCTATGTGTTCCTTCTATTGAAACACATGGATATTCTTATGAAGTACAGTAGTTTTAAAACTCAGTAAAATATTTTGGTAAACAAATTTGTTAGGCTTTCTATCCCATGGAGTAACCACACCTGGGATGCAGTGCCAGCTTGGGCAATCGCTGTGTTTCTCTGTTCAGGATCGGGGATGCCTTATTAGGGTGGGTGAGCCAGGAAGTTGCCTAGAGCAGTGTTTTTCAACCACTGTTCCGCGGCACACTAATGTGCCGCGAGATGTTGCCTGGTGTGCCGTTGGAAAAGCTGAAGAATATCAGCTTTGTGTTCAGCCAAACAGGCCCAGGTTGCGCACTGAATAAAGTATTTTATAATTTTTCATATTTCTGTTTACTATTTCATAATAAAGTAATAATAATATACTTTCTTTGTGTTTATTATATTCCTATTCAAGAGAATTACTTTATATATAGTCAATATAGACACAGAGTTAAATTTTTTAACATTTTCTAATGGTGGTGTGCCTCGTGATTTTTTTCATGAAACAAGTGTGCCTTTGCCCAAAAAAGGTTGAAAAACACTGGCCTAGAGCACCAAGATGAATTGAAGAGGTGCCAAAGCTGACCAGAAGGGGATTGCAACCTGAGCTTAGTGTTGTTGTATTGACTTGTTTAGTTTTTAAATATACTGCCTTCTTGATTAATGAGAACTGGGTCATCTGTCCTGTCCTGATAAAGACTCTTACGTACCTAGTAAGGTGTTATCAGACTCATTTGTGCTACAAATTAGTCGGTATTCAAGGCAGCTGCTAGGTTACTATAACTCCATATTTTGGGATTTCAAAATTTCATAAAAAGCTAGAGGAAAAGAATTAAGACTATTAAAATGGATAGCATACTCTTGGATCAGAGTGCTCTTTATCCTAGGTTTGCTCCTGGTCTGGATATTAACTTCAAAATTAGCTCAATGCCTTTAAAGTTACCTCTTTTTTTTACAGTCCAGGCATGTGTACAGTGGAACAGTGGATCCTCATATAACAAATGGTATGTATAACATAAAATCTGTACATAAAAAATTCCAGAAATAGGGGAAATTTGCTTTGCAGAATTGTCTATGGGGCGAATCCATACAACAGTGTTTTTCAACCACTGTTCCACGGCACACTAGTGTGCCGCGAGACGTTGCCTGGTGTGCCGTTGGAAAAATTGAAAAACACTGATTTAAATGATAAATTCTCCGGAGGGAGAAGGAGGGGGGCGTGGAGAGCTTGCTTCCCCATTGTAGGGCAAGGAGCTATTCTGGTCTTTACAGTAGGGGCTTCTCCCGCCGCCGCCCGCCCGCCCGCCTGCCTGCCTGCCCGGGGCTTCTTCTTCCTTCCCTCCCTCGCCCTCGCCTTCCTCTTGGCCACCGCGGGGGCGAGGGGTAGCGTGAGGCGGCGCCGGCTTCCCCTCCCTGGCGCGCGTGTAGTGCCCCGGCGGGGCGTCGAGGAAGCCGCTTGCAGATGTCCAGGGTGGCGCGGCGTTGCAAACCCGCCAGCGGGAGGAGGGCGATGGGGGCCAGGAGGGGCGAGGCGGCGGCGGCAGAGCGGGCTTGTCCTCCTGCTCCTCCTTCCCCTCCTCCTCCTTCCTGGGGTTGCAGAGGCTGCTGCTGCTGCTGCTGCCGGGCGCCGCGATGAAACTTTACTGCAAAGTGGTGGCTCTGCCTGCCGCTGCTGCTCCTGCTCTACCTCTTCGTGGGCAACTCCGACGACGAGGATGAGCCGCCTTGGCGAGGGGCCAAAGGAAGCCCCCGGGCGACTCTGGCCGCCCCCTCCCGGCGGGACACTCCAGACCGGCGGCTCTCCGAGCCCCATTTCCGACCCGTCCCGGGCGCGGCGGAGCGCGAGGCGGAGGAAGCGGCCACCTCCGTTTCCGAGAGGCAGAAGCTTCAGCAGCAGCCACTGCCGCCATGTCTCCAGCGAAAAGCATGCAGGCGGAGCGCCGCCCGAGGGAAGTTTGCGAACGAGAGGTAAAGTCCACCCACGCCCACCCCACCCCTCACCCCTTTCCGTCCCCCTCGCCCCTCTGTCCCTCGCCGTCGCCCTTGGGCAGGATGATTTGGCCCCGAGCAGGCTGTCTCTCGCATCCTGCTCCCTCCACCCTCTTTACTCCCGAGGAAATCGTCTCACCCGCCGTCGGCTCACCGTCTTCTCAAGGCGGCGGGTGATGCATGATTCCCTTAAGTTCCAGTTCTGGATTTGCAGGGAAGGAGGGGGGGCAGAATCCTACAAAAAACCCACCCAGTCCTTGATCATCAGTGTGGCCCTCAAGGAGGCCAGACAAGCCAGCACGAGCAACCGAGCAAACTTCCTACAGAGCTGCAGCGCCAGCCACTGTCCCTTTCTGGTTTTGGGAAGCTGGTGTAAGACCGAAGTATATAAAGCTGCTTTCTTCTAGTGTGAATATTGCCCTGAGATATTCGAATAGGTTTTCAGATGTGCGTTTTTTTATTAATTTGGGTAGTTCTAGAAATTGTCGATTGAATTTTACGATTGAATTTTACTGTATTTTTTTGCATTTATGGTGGCAACACTAATGGGTGGTGGTGGTATAGATTTATTTGATTCCTATTCAAGGAATTACTTATATATAGTCAATATAGGCACAGAGTTAAATTTTTTAACATTTTCTAATGGTGGTGTGCCTCGTGATTTTTTTCATGAAACAAGTGTGCCTTTGCCCAAAAAAGGTTGAAAAACACTGCCATACAACATAAAAATGGTTGCAATTAGGAATCACTCTGTTTTCAATGCATTCCTATGGGAAATTTGTATAATGGAAATTTGCTTAAGATAATTTCATTTGGAAGAAATTAATTCTTGCTTTATCTAATTTGCCTGATGGCCATGGATGCAACAACACTTTTTATCTTGAGCCCTGAATCAAAGTGAGGTGCTGAAGCCACTGGTGCTGATTTGCACTAATCACAAGACTAGGGTGGGGGAGAGAACAATGCAGGAAACACCTAGTGTTAATAGCCAGTAATAATTTCCTGTAATTTTTCAAGGAAGAAAACAAGACTACAAATTTCCCACACAATGCTGTAAAGTAGGACCCCCCGTATCCACTGATTCATTATTCAATGATTCAATTATCCACGGTTGGCAAAGGAAAAAATAAATACATAATCCTTCAGCTGTAAAGCAAGCTACTGTCATAAAACAGCAGTTGGGGGGGGGGGGTCCTTTGTGTTCTCTCTTATCCATGGTTTTTATTATCCACGGCAAGGCCTGGAACCAATCCCCAGTGGATACTGGGGTCCTACTGGTATTTCAGTTTATGAATAACAGATACAGCTCCTTCTTTTGTGTCTCATTTCTTCTTTCCATGTAAAGAAGATAAACATTATGAAAATACATCTTAGAGGGGTATCCTGTCAAACACATACAGTTTTCTGTGTCTGTGTTTTAATGTAATTGACAGAGTACTCCATATAGTACTGATCATGCCTTCCCTTGTAAATAACATATTTTATGCCCCCAAACAGCTGTTTAGGCTTTTAGTGTTTTAGAAAAAAACCTGCCCCATAATTGTACAGCCAACATTACTGTGGTTATGGTTAAAGTGTTCATCTTTCTGTTCTGTTGTCTTGGGCCCAGTCCAAATGACTAATAACACATCCCCTTTCTACCTTGTTTGGGGCAGTTTGCAGGACTTGTTTTAAATCCGATTCTAGCAGTATTATTTCAAGTACATAAAATGTAGCTCATAATAAAAACACTTCAGGACACTTTGTAGGTACTTTCATAATTCTGTTGGCCTGTACTTTTGAAGTGGATGCAACTAGGAACTATAAATATTAATTAAAAGGCTCTTCCCTACAGTATATGTAATGTACAGTATATGGAAGTGAAAGATCCAATGCTGGAATAGGGTAACACCTCTTTTTCTTTTTTGTAATTTCTTTTTTCTATGCAGCATTTCCTAGTTGACCTAAGTGCATTGCCTGCCTACGACCACATTCAAAACACCAAATTTTCTTGGGGGGAAAGTGAATTTCCCATAATACCTCCCCAACTGAGTCATGGCAACTGTACTTCATTTCTTGAGAAACTGAAACGTTTCACTGCTCATCCAAACAGCTTTGTTGTGAGTCCTCCATTTTATAGTTCACTTTGGCCTCATGTCATCATGGTCTGAAATAGGCTCATAAGATGAACAATGGCCTGAGTAGGTCCTTATGTGGACAATAGTCTCAATAGGCCATTAGGTGAACAATGGCCTAAGGTGCTGAAACCCATAAAGTATGGGTCATTAGTTATGGCCTTGGTGGTAGAGGTGTGAAGTATTTTTGATTTGTCTAGAGATTGTTGAAATCACTGCCTGATAAGTAGCCGATAAGACTGTGCCTGAGCCCCCCCCCCCAACTCTGTTGGGAGAGGGGTTTTCATTACTTACATGAATGGCTTCCCTGACCCCTCTCTCAAACCACCTATCCTCTCTGTTTAATATGTGTACATCCTCATATTTGAATGAGTGCCCTTTGTCCTTCAAGTGGAGGTGTACTGCTGATTGCCCTGCCTGAGTTGGGCCATCCTCCTGTTCGTTTCTCTAGTCAATTGCTCTCATGGTGGGCAGTTGAAAGGTGACAGAGGCTGTTGTCCTTGTAGCACATACATGGATTTAGGAGTTGAGTAAATGTTGACCTGCTCCATTTACACCCAGATCATATGAAGCACTACTGGAGTAAAGTGCGCTCAAGACACTAGCAGGCTTCCTTTTTGAAGAATGGAAGAGTTTATGATTTTAAAATACCACTTAAATGGTCACTCCTAAAATGCTTTGTTTTGGTTATGTGTGCAAATCTGTGTAAATGTGAAGGAAGTCACACCTTCAGAAAGATAAAGCTACTTGTTTTGTGCTGTTTTTTTATTGCTCAGCATTGTATTGCACCTCGTCCTACACTAGACCACCATGCTGCTGTTGAATTTGATACCAGTCTACTTCTGCAATTGTTCCCTTTATCACTCATTATCGCCGTCTTTTTTTCACATACTTTCTGGCCACAGTTACTTCAGACGTCTTTGAACTTTCACATCCTAGGGAATAGAATGAAGATGGCTCTCTTCAGTACACCTTTATCTTTATTTGTTGGCATGCTTTCGATCAGCTTTTGAACAGTCTACAACCTATTTTCATATCATGCTACTTTGCATTCTTGATTTATCTTAAAGTAATGCTTACTGGATACATGTCCATTGAAAGCTCTGCTGTTTTCCTAACAATAGTGTTCTAATTGTGTAATAAACTTAAACAGAATTATTGTGAGCCATGTGAGCTAATAAAAGTGGGGGTTGGGGGTGGGGAAGGCTGAGTCATTGGGACTCAGTAGGCATAGGATGCTGTCAGCCCTTTACCAGAAAGGTTTCTGTATGTTTTTGTACACACTGCTTCTTTTGATGTCCCAAGACCTTTTTGAATCTAGTGTTCATTGGCAAAGAATACTAAGGAAATAAAGCACAGGTGGCTTAACCCACTGGGCTCTCTGGGGATTTAAAGGAACTGTTCAAAGGACATAGAAGTAAAGATGAAAGAAATAAATGTCCATTTTTGGCAATGCAAGAAAGTAAACACTAAGTTTCTGTGGCCACATCTGTCCCATCCTGAAGTCTTGTGAGGTGACAATGTTTATTGATGGTACTGTTATTCAGAACAGTGAAATCTCAACAACAATGTGAGTCATGACCAACCATACAATTGCAGACCCATACTCCCTTTGAAATAATCCCATGGGACAATCTCATTACTGTTGGAACAAATCATGTTGTGGCCTTCTTCTCAATGACTGTGTACCTATGTGTGTTCTTTAGGCATAATCCAGCTTTACTTTAGGAGCACTACAAGCAGAGAATCAGTGCAAAAAAAAAATAGCATTCCTCTTTACTTTTTGAAGTCTACAGACCTCAAGGAAGTCAGTAGGACTTTGTCCAAAGAGTATACTTACAGGATTGTATTGCAAAGTTATAATGCCAGTGCAGGATACTCTTAATGCAAAATATGCCTGGGAGAAAATACTCAGATTCCCCAGATTAGCTCATGAAGGCCTACATTTCCTGTGTTGACAATGGGCATAGACATGACAGATATTTGGAAAAAACTCATGGTAGTAATTCCTCTCCAAAGTTTCTTACACAGCCTATTTTAGAGAGGAGAGAGAGGGAAGATTCATAGCACACATGTTTTATTTTTTTTTAAATTTTGGGAGCAAGGGAAAATAACACACAAGTGCTGCACTTACGATGGCTTTTGTGCACCATTGTAAGTGCAACAGCAGAAATCACTGTGGCAAACCACCACCAATTAAGGAGCTCCCACTTATATTCCCAATCATATGACAAGTCACACGACTGGTGTGCAGTTAGGAGTGCATGTGGCCACTCCTGGCCTAACAGCAACTTGCTACTGTGATTTCTTCCATTGCACTTTTATGGTGTACATGCATAAACAACAGGATTCTGCCCATTTTGTGGACGGTTGCTTACATTGATGCAGAACAGTATGAGGAAAATAAAATAAAATAATAAAAAAAGCCCTCAGACAATTCATCAGCAAATGTGAGTTAAAAGTCATGTTTAAATTCTCTAACATTATCATTAGTTTTAATTATGCCACTATTGTTTAATAAATAAGCTAATCAAAAACATACATGAATTAAAATGTTGCCATTAAAAAAAGATGCATTATAGCTCACACTTAACTCTTTAATACTAGTGCTGATAAAAATTCCATGTGTGCTAGGCTGTGAAAAATCCCCCTATTTCTCTGGCTACAGTCCTGTTGTGCCAATGCACAATCGGTTCAGCTGTTGAATGGACATTGCCATAACTCAAGTGTGCCATGACTTAGTAAGCAACCATAATGTCTACGCAGACTTTGTAGCTTCAAACTGCACCTGAAAGTTACGCAGTTTACATAACAGCATGAGAGATTGTAAAACACTGTTCCTTTCATGGAAAAAAATGTCCTTTCCAAGGGCTACTGCCTTTTCCTCATACTCCCAGAATATGACAGCCTCACTATCCATTTTGGCTTCTAGAAATAATTCAGACTTTATCTGCTCTACAGCCAAGTTATCTGTCTTTCTGGCAGTCCATGGTGTCCATAAAACTGCTCCAACATCACATAATAAATTACGCTATGTTTTCCCTTCTCACCATTGTCCTTTAGAATGCCATCAGAAGTACCATTTTGTTGCATCTGCCACAAATGCATCAATACAACTAACAAATATGATAGATGGGTTGCATTTTTGGTCCAAGAGCCAGTTGCCACTTAGCAATCACAAATTAAAATCCACCTGTGCCAATGCATCTCCAGGATGCATTTGTTTCTATCATTCATTCATTGGATTTCCTGATGCTGGAAAGCCAGGAAGAAAGCCAAGCTGGAGGAAGGGGTTTCCTCTGCTTAATAGATAGATTGCCCTATATTGCATTCTCAGTTTGTTTGCCTGCTGGATCTTTGGGGCTTGTTGAGTATGCTTAAACAATTAGATACTATGTTTTGAAACAGATATATGGAAAGCAAATGAACAAAGAATAACTGTAAGCAATAATTACCTGATCCCTGACTTGAGGCTTTTGTAGCTGAAAATTAGAAAAAAACAAATATTACTATTTATTAGGGAAAGCAATAGCAAATAATCTGATAATTCTCTTCCACATCAGTATAGCTTCCCTGTCTCCCCATATTTATAGGTGGAGGGTAGATTTTACAACCATGCCTCACAAAGTTGCTGTATGGAATCGAACCCAAAACATAAACTTTTGGATATAAACAATAAGAAGGCAGCCTTCTGAGTTTAGGAGCCTTCTGAAGTGCTCTTTTTCAGGTGCCATACATTACAGCTTTAGTACTTCTGCCCTCCATACTGTTTGTTCCCCTTGCTATGAGTGTAAATTCCCTTCTGCCTGTGTTGCTCTGCCATTTCTGAAAATCCAAGCTCAGATGTGGCTTCTGAGCCATGATGTAGTGGCCAGCTCCTCTCTGTGAGGTCAGTTCATAAACAATTCTAGCACAAAGGGTCCAACTATATATTACAGACAACCTATAATTAGAAGATGTCATGCCTCAAGTGCGAAAATGTGTCTGATGGTCATACATAGCAAGATCTTTTTCAAATGCCCTGTAGTACACACACTGATGTGCTTTGTGTGTGGAGGTAAATGGTAGTTCCATTTGCAAGTACAATTGCTCAGACACTGGGATCTTCTGTCACTACATTTCTGAAACACTAGCATGTTTTCAGCTCCTAATGATATGCTATCTGAAATGTATATTGTACCAATTATTTATTATTCACAGATTTTTTTTGTGACTTGCAGACGTATGGACCATGGATGACTGCACATAAAACAGCCTCAGGCTGCCTGGTATCTCCAGGCATATGACAGTGTGCCTGACAAGTTTTATACCTAGTTGTCCAAGTTGTATGCTAACATTTCTGGTAGAGAAAGGGGCTTAGCTGTTGATTTACAAGTTATAGCCATATGCTGAGGATATTCAAATTCCCTATATTGTACAAAGGAGATCATGTTTTCTGTTTTCATTTCTGCAGCATGTTTCAAGTTCTGAGTATTTATTGAACATGTTAAAGCTTCCAAATGCTACATTTTGAAACAGTTCCTGTCATTATAAGAATTAAGAAAGGAAGAAATATTGGTTACCAGAAGATGCTACTGATGAACTTGAGTCTTTCTTCACTGCATGCCGCAGTCCAGTATTCAACCACAATGAAAAGACAACAGTTAGAATTTATTGGGTAATTAGTCAACAGACTTTAAATAAATCTGCCTTTATTTATTTATTTATTTATTTATTTATTTATTTATTTATTTATTTATTTTTGGCAAAGTAAGCACATTACAATAAGCTGATATTTAATTGTTTTTATTATCATCATTCTTAAGGTTTCACTCTCTGGTTCCTTCTAGTGACCAATTCCAATATTACATCTTAGAAATATTTCTAAAAATAGAAAAGCTATAATCACAGAATATGTCTTGCCACTTAGGATATACAGTCATCCCCCACCATTTCGCTTTTCATATACAGTGGTACCTTGTATAAAGGAATTAATTTGTACCCAATGAAATTCTGTTAAGCAAATTTTCCTTTATACAAATTTCCCATAGGAGTGCATTGAAAATGGAGTAATCCCTAATTACGACCATTTTAATGTTGTACAGATTCGCCGCGTAGGCGATTCTGTTAAGCAAATTTCCCCTATCTCCAGAATTTTTTATGTTGTACAGATTTTATGTTATACAAACCGTTTGTTATACAAGGGTCCACTGTACTGTGGTCCTGATATATCGCAGGACAGCAGTATATGAAACAAAGGGCTCCTGGGGCAAGCTGCATGGGCCTGTTTGAGGCCTCCTGCACTTTTCCCAGGCCTGGTGCTGTCCTGAATGGGACTCCAATGGGCTTCCCAGGCCTGTTGGAAGCCCCAGAAGTGGTTTCCAGTGAACCGGAAGTGGCTTACAAAAAACTGGAAGTGCCTTCTGGATCTCCCAAAACCACTTCTGGTGCCTCTGACAGGCTTCCCGGGCCTGTCGGAAGCCCCAGAAATGGCTTCTGGCAAACCAGAAGTGACTTCTGACAGGCCTCAGGTAAGTGTAGGAGGCTCCAAATAGACCCCCCCCCCCGCAGTCCCGACCCAACCCAGCTTTCACATATCGCGAATTTTCCATTATCGCAGTTTGGGTCAGGTCCCTAATCCCCACGATAGATGAGGTATTACTCTGTGTGGGTGTGTATAAATTATATAAAACCTGAAATTTTGCTGTCAAAATTGACTTAAAATCCCTTTAAATGCCTTTTAAATGCAACTTTTGTCAGTAAACAGGTACTACCTGCAACTCAGGTGTTCCTCATTGCTCCTAAAAGGTAATGTAAATACTAGTTGATTAGTAGCCTTCCAAAAATAACTAGTCATATGGAAAAATATTAGTTGTAAATAGTTACACTACTTCCAAACTTGGATATTAAGGTATGTGCTGAATCAGCAATGTAAGTGTGTTTGCATCTGGTGTAGCAATACAGTAGTAGTATTTGTAGTACACCATACTAAAAGATGCAGGCCAAGATCCCTCTGAGTTAAACTGCATGGAGTAAACTACTTACATTGGTGTAATTGCTCTTCTGTGTCTCCAGATAGTTCCCCAGGTCCCCAGGTAACACTGCGACACTATCAATGTGCAAACTTTATTGACAAGCAATTTGCTACTCCCATCTCCCAGTTTGAAGTGATTATACCCTCTTGCCTCCAGATCAACAACAATGAAAGGTCATGGGCATTAATTATATGGCCTAGGCTTTTTTTTTCCCTTTTAAAAAATTGTTTGAAACATATATATAGACAGGGATTGGCTGTTTTCTGTATGACAGCTGTAAGGCCACAAAGACCAGGATGTTTAGCTAAGAAGAAATTTTAAAATAGTCTATTTGCTTTTTTTTCTTCATTTGATTATCTGAGTATTGCTGCTTCTGTGTACGTATTTCTCTGTTGCTACATAAAATCATCTTTCTAATGATGACTGTGCATGGATGTGTGTACACCGAGAACACCGAGAACTGACTGTGTGTTTTAAAAAGGGTGAGATCATGCATAAATGCTTGGATCCATCTACCACTGCCTGCATTGTCCCATACCAGACCAACTATATAGGGTATCAACTTTCCCTGCACTGAGTTGCCACCTCATTAAGAACTTAGCTAACATGCCTGACATCTTCAGAACACTACAACTTCTTTTTAGAAAAAATATTGTGTTACCTAATTTTCCCCTTTGGCAGTTCTCATCACAGACAGCTTAATATTCCTGCTTCCCTTTATTGCTGCAATTCTGCCAACAATATAGACTGTAAATTGCACTATTTCTGTACTTTCTCTCACTGACTGCAGAATAAAACTAGGTCTGTGAGAAGTAAAAACATATCTGACATGTTAAAAATAATAGGGTCAAAACAGTTATTTATCAATGGAGTCTGAAAATGCAAAATTATATACAGTGACAATCAGCTGAAACTCTATTCCTTAGTATAGTAAATTGCAACTAAAAATGGCCCATTTAATCAGTGTGGATTTGGTGAGTCAGCTCCTCAGTAAATTCCATTGAGTCAAATGGGCCTATTCTAGTTGTGACTAGCTAGTTTAAACTACAGGATTTTGGCCATCAAAAGGAAACCTTTGAAAGTGAAACTAAAGCATTCAATTCTTGGGACAAATCTGATTGTTAGTCCCATTTGATAAATCTCATGCATTCAGTGGGTCAACTGACCTGGAACTGGATTCAGTGGGTTTGCTCTGATTAGCACTGACAGTTAGATTTAGTACTTTATATAGCAATTGATGCAATTATTACCATTAATTCCTGTGATTGATCCAACAACTGCTCGTGCAGATGTTTTCCTCCATAATAACAAGTTGCTGCTGCTGGTGCTGCTGCTGCTAGAATATTGTGGCACACACCCACACCTAAATGGTTTCCTCTCTGGTTCATCCAGAACCTTGTTTGGTTGTTTTGCTAGTTTAAAAATATGGTGGAAAATATGTCAATTATGGGACCCAGGGAGGGGGAGGAACAAAGACAAAAACAAACCCACAAACGCCTAATAAATTGCTACATAGCACTTAAATGAAATCCAAAATTTGCATATGAATAAACACACATCATATGAACAGCTTTCATTACTTAAAAATCCTTCTGAGAATACATCTAACAAAGACATTGCCCTTTTCAGTGGAGTTAGAATTTCATTCTATGTTGCAAAGGGACTGTAATCCACACATAATTCCAGCAATGAGGATGGTCAAAAACAGTGGGCAACTGGTGGAGGGTTTTACCTTTCTCATAAAATATCATCCTGACTCAAGGGAGAGGTGAAAGGTGTTTTTCATAGACGTGACAAACCAGATATTTTGGACTCCTCAGTTCCAGTTGGTGTGGTGGGAGTCATGTACCAAAGCATTGGTTGGACAACCGATGGCAGAAACACTTGAGTTAAACTGCTGCCCATGAAACAAATGGCTATGGATATTTTTCTAAAGTGCTGTCTTCTGCTCTTTTTACACCAAAGTTGTGGGGAGGCCATACCCAAAAGGAGAAAGTGAGGGCAAATTGAGTGGAAGATCAATACACTATTGTATACTAATTTTCCCCCATCAGAAGCAAAACATGCATACAATATCATTGTTGCGGGTCTCCAAGCCAGAGCAATGTGTAGTGACCCAGGGGTAGATTAACCATTAAGCACAATAAACACGTGCTTACGGGCATCAAGGGAAGAGGGGGCACCACATAAATTTTCCATAACCAAATTTACCATGGTTCTTGGGCCATAAGGTGCAATACTGCAAATGGTGCAGCTGAACCAGGATCCACAAAAAGGGCCTCTCACAATAAATGAAAAAAATTACATACAGATATATACAATAATAACAAGAGAACTGAGAGAGTGTAGACCTCCACCAAGGGTTACAAAATCGAAGGAGGGAAAAGTCCCCCCCCCCACACACACACACACTCATTAATGAAAGCGGGGAAAACTTTGTGTGCAGTCAGTAGTCCACTGAGAATGAGACCGTGCAGGGGTGCTAGTACCTGGTTTACTGTTTTTTTATATTTTGAATTACATATATATGGGGGGCACCAAAATATTTTAAGTGCTTAGCGCCTCTAAGGGTCTTAATCCGGCCCTATAGTGGGAAATGTAAGGTGTAGTTTTACCATGTGGAACCGGCGAAACCCCTCAAACCATTCCTTGTCATGGCTGAGCGGGGATTTAAACCTAAACCTCCTGGTTCCTAGTCTGTCATTCTATTCAGTGTACCACACTGGGTATCCCATACAATATTACATAGAAAAAATTAAATACAGGCGTTCTCCCAAGGAACTAAATCTGTTTCTAGCTTCATAATAAAGTATTTCCATTAGTTTAGTGTCAGCTGCTGACAGTCATCCTATATTGAAATCCAGGAAAGAAAATGGGGAGGGTTCAGCACATAATGTTGCATTTTGTACCACGCATTTGAGGTATTCAGAGCAGTTTGCATTGCATTCGTTCAGTACGTTGTGTGTGAAAGGAAAATTATGCAGGGCTTTCCCCCTTTTCTAGAGATTCCTCTTATGCAATCAGTCACAGAACTGAGGTCACAACTAGCATGAAATGAGTCTCACAAAGGAGATCTCCTGGAGCTGGAAAGATTTTAAAAGAGATAGGAAATGACAGGGCGGGTAGCACTACCTGTAGCCCAAAGACACAAACCTGCACATCTTGACTGCAACCTGGTTTAAAAGTTAAGTGGTCAGAGGAGGGAAAATCTTTGATGGACTTATTAAATGAATTGGAAGTTTTTTTTTAAGAAAACCCTCAGATCTTGATTAGAGGAAACCAGTTTATAAATCTGTTCCACGGCTGATCACCTACACAAGGAGGAGTTGACCCAAGAAAAAGCAGTCATGTTCTCCTTTGCTTTGTCTCCAGAATTGTTTAGGGAATCAGCCAGTCTTTCTAATAGCTTGACTGGCACTGTGAGCACATAAGGGACCCATAGTGTCTATTTAATCATCTGAAGTATAGCTGAATAATTAATAGTAATTATGTACTGTCCACTCAGTTCCAAACCATGGCAGCCCTTGTCCAGATTTCCTAGGTATATAGCAGTCAGAAGTAGTATACCATTCTAATGTTCTGCTAGTGCTCTAGACATTGCAGTTTACGCAAAACTTCACAGACTAGCTCTTCTCCTGGCAACCACAGTGGGGAATTGACCTCCTGATCATTGGCTTTGCAGGCTGGTACTCAAGACATTCTGCTATTGGGACAGCTATTATAACCAATTCTTGAAATGAGCACTCCTTACCAAACTACATTTGTCTCAATCTGGAGTTCTGTTAGGTGCGGTAGTTCTATAGTTCCAAGTAAATTAATTAACCTTAATTATTGGAAAAGCTATTACTGGAAATAACATTTCCATAAACAGTGGAAGTAAGAAAAAGAACAATTTATTTGAATAGATTCAAGATAACTAGGATGCTGACATGTAACAGGAAGAAATTGGGCTTGGAAACAGTACTTTAAAAATTAACACGCTAGCCCTAGTTAGATGAATTTACAACACTGATTTTAAAAGAAATTGTTAAACTAGTAGTAAATGATAATTATGTTCATGCCCAGGAAACAACTAATGTTTCACAATATTTTAATTTATTGCTATTGTAAGATAATTGGGGGTTTGGACATTTTTAATCATTTTAGATCATTTAAAAATCCAACAACATAATAAATAAACTTCGCAATCATTGACCGAGACATTTAATATTAACAGATGACTTTTCAAAATGCTTTCAGTCTTAGCATTAACCAATTGGTTTTAGCACTAATGTTTTTAAGCTCTATGTGATTCATCAGAGAGGAAGCACTGAAGCAGGAAAAAATAGATGGGAGGTTGGAATGGATATCTGAATTGTGCAGGGATACAGGACTGCAGGAATCATAATTTGAATTATCTACTGGATAGCTGAGAGGGATGTGCAGAAATGTGAATGAATACCCCATCACCACCAAAAGGAGACTCTCTCTCTCTCTTATATATATATAAAACATTGTCTTTCCCCCTCTTTCTTTAGTTTCACCACTACCCAAGCCCAAGCCTTCGTCGTCGTCCTCCTCCTCATTGTCATTGCCTCAAGGGGCCCCGTGGCGCAGTGGTTAAATACCTTTACTGCAGGTAAAACTGTGCTAACTACCTGAGGTTTAATCCCAGGTAGCAGGCTCATGGTTGACTCAGCCTTCCATCCTTCCGAGGTCGGTGAAATGAGTACCCAGCTTGCTGGGGGCGGGGGCAATGTGTAGCCTGCATGGTGTAATTAAAACTGTAAACCGCCCAGAGACTACTTGAAGTGGTATAGGGCGGTATATAAGCAGAACACTTTGCTTTTCCTTTTGCTTTCATGCCCACCAATTCCCAACCCCAATCTTCCAACCCCATGCCTTGTCTCACCTTGTCTTTTTAGAACCAGAACCCCAAAACATGGCATTAAATAACCCTATACAGTCATTTGGGTTTCCCCAAATGTTCAGTATCTAAAAATACCTACACAAAATGAGGAGAGATCCTGAAATAAAAAGAATCCCAAACAAGGTAAATCCCAGAGGACTTCCCTGTGCACATCTCTTAATCGTTGAACAAAAAGATATGCTTTAACCTTCATAAGATTTTGAATTAGATCCTTACAGAAATGTCTTAATAATATGTCTACTCTACTACAATGTTTCCTATAGTTAACTGGTAGTCTCTGTAATGGGATCTTAACTAGAAGAAACAGAGAACAAAAGCAAGCTGCACAGATGTCTCACATAAATCGACTCGCTCTTACAATTGGGCACGAATGATGCTCCAACAAACAGGTTGATTTCTGTTATTGTGTGGAAAGCGTTTAGAGACCACAGGAATCTGTAATTATCAGAAGATTAAAAAATGCTTTAATAACATGTTCATCTGTTTTTAATCTACTTGTGTTCTGTATTTATTTAAATTTTTATTCTCCAGGCTTTAACACTTTAAGTATGTGTTGATGTTGCTCTGGAAACTTGTATTCACTTGCACACAAAAATCTTGCTCCCTACCTAAAAGTAGATGTCTAAGGCATCTAAATATAACAAGATAGCCCTCCAGATGTTGCCTATAATAATAACAATGTGCTTTGGTGAAAAGATCCAGAATTCCTTGTCATGTTCAAACCAGCAAATTCTGGATTAGTCAGACAGCAAACCCGGAATTCCAGAACCACAGTAAAAATGCTACTACAACTCAAGTGGAAGATGCAAAACAAAATGGAAGGAATGTGGAGAGAATGTTCTACTATCTTTATTCCTTGTAATGATTACAAGGGGGGAGGAATCTTGTCTTTACAGCTATGTAGTTTAAATCTGTATGCAACAGACATTGCTATTTTTACTTACTTATCATAGAATGAGGGCATTTTAGGACTATGAAAATCTTCCACATCAAAGAAATGCATACTCTCCCGGCAGAGCTTCAAGGCCTATTGAAAACAAAAACAACCTGATGATCCTTATAGATGGGTATCCCCAAAATGTTTCATTTACACCTGCTGGACTGTATTGGAAATTAGATTATTAAGAATTTTATAATTAGTGTTACATATAAATGTTACAGCTAAAGATAGATGCAAAATGGCCTCTCGGCCTTCTTTGCTGTAATACTGGGCATTTGTTTAGATGGAGGGGAGGCTCACAGAGTTTCACACCTGAGGAAAAAATTGGGATGGGAGAATCTTGTGATTTCTTAGGGCATAGTTGGGGATTCCCCCCCCCCCCCATTTGCTTTCATCATTCTGTAGCATCCCTGACAGCAGATGTTAACTCATTATGTCTTTTCTTTGTCTTTAAATAATATGTGACAAAGCTGATCATGGAATGAAAAACAGGACATTTACACACTTTCCTTTGCCACTATACTGTTGCAGTGAACCTAGTAATCCTCACATATATAGCAAATTGAGCAAGAATGGTAAAAAATGTGGAATAAATATTTTTGGATTTCTTAAAATAAGAAGGGGCTAAATCATTATTCTAACTAACTTGATGTGTGCCTCCATTAAGCAGTACTGGTGTAAGGTCTCTGACTGCCTGAGGTGGAAAAATAAACATCACTACATGCTGCTGCCATGGCCTGCACAAGTAGAAGGCTGAGGAGAAGAAACAGGCCAGTTTGGACAATGGTCGGTTCAGGGATCAGAAAGAAGAAAATGATGGCAGCTGTGCCACCTGAGGCAACTGGCTCAGCCAGTCTAATGGCTGAGTCAGCTCTGCTATTAAGATTGGGTCCTTAATTCTAAGCTAGTAAGTGTTAAAGTGTTTTTAAAATTTGAAAATATTTAAAACAAGGACCTTTTCGTTGTATAATTTGACATGATAAAAGCTAGCCTCTCTTGTCTGACTTGTTTTCCTTATCTCCAATCTTTTATACTTTTTACATTGCTTTTAATAAATGTTTGTTTTTCAGGGGGAAAGGATGGGGTCCTTCAAACGAAAAAAAAAAAAACAGCTACACATACAGTTATGAGACAAAACTGTTACATTATAATAATCCAAAGAACTTGCCTTTTCATGATCTTTATTTTGCTCTGAAGCAGACACTCCACCAAGCGATTTTAAAATTGCTCCCCTTAAGATCAAAGTGCACACATGAGATGCATTTAGCCTGAAACTGAGGTTCAAATCAAGAAGGGCTCTTCTTTTTTCTTTTACTGAGCTCCATACAAGAGCTCTGATACAGTACACATCCTAGAAAATGGGAAGCATAACAATAAGTATACACCAAAACAAACCAAGCCCTAAAACAAAGTCTAATTAATGTATGTACGCCACAAGAAGTGATATCAAAGGAGAAGTGGTTAAGTGTAACCAACAACTGCAAAAGTAAATTCATTGTGCGCTAAATATGTCTGATTGTCTCAAGAGTTCTTTACACCTTCCATACCTTTCAACAAACTTGCTTTATTTTATGATTGGCTATTGGGAAACAAGCACAGCCTTCATTTGCAAGTACATTTACTCAGTCACAAAGGTCTCGTGCCTTTGGAATACTAGTAGCTTACAACTTTCAATGACAGCTACATGTTACATAAATTTTGGTCCATAGGGTAGATCAGTAGTCTATCTGAACCTGTAGTCCACTTTCAACTTGCTACTCAGCCGTGAAGGTTCCTTTGACCAGGCATGGACACAGTGTTGGCAACTCTGTGTCCATAGACACAGGGGAAAAAAACTAGTTCCACATTGTCTCAGGTGAAGTTTTTACAATTCAGCTGATTCAAAAACTGTGCAGCCTCCATCTTGGAACATTATCAGATCCTCCATCTAGTCAGAATGATTATTTTATTATTATTTATTTTCTTCCTCTCCATGCCCCCAATTTTTTGTAATGCCAAGCCTGAAGAAAAGTTCTCTTGGGCATGAAATTATACTGGCATTAAGAACTACTGTTGAATTGGGTTTTGAGTACTGTAATTAAAATTAGTTTTAAAAATCCCCACTACATACATGAAGCTTGCTTCTTTTCTTTTTTTCTTTTTTCTTTTTACCACAAACTGAGGTTTGTTTGTTTATTGCAGAGGCTGGCAGGGACTTTTTAATTTGATGTGCTTGTGAAATGATTCACTATGAATCAATTCAGGCAATGTAAAGCCCCCTGTTTATTAAATGCTGCCTTTGTGAGTAATCACATGTTTTGGATAGTAGGGACATTGCTGTCTGTCTGAAAGTCTATATATTTTTAAAACCTTTAGCACTGCATCACTGTAATGGTATGCCACTTAAAAGTTATTTATTACTTTATTTATTTTAAAAAGATGGAAATGCAGAGATTCCAAGGGATGCCTGAAAACTACACAGGACTGAAAACATAGTCTGCAGACATGCTGTTTAATGAAATGATTTAAAAACTCACATGTCCTTTTCTGAAACAATTTTAAGCCCCTCCTTTATACTGGAGCAATAATTTTCAAAGTGAACATGTTGTGTCGTTACAGTCGTGACTGACTCTTCATGACCCTATGTCCATGGAGTTTTCTTGGCAGGAATACTGTACATGTACAGTGATACAAAAGCAACATGACTATAAATTGATTTAAAATACACTGGCTCTGAAAACAGTACAATGGAGGATACTTTTTTGCTGAAGTGATATCAGCAAATATTTTTACTTGACTCAAAGTACTGTGCAGGAAAAGCTTAGGACACCCACTTATGTTAACCTACAGATATTTCTGGTGTTCTGCTTATTGATGGGGACCATGTCATGCAGTGGCTTCGTTGGACAATGGTCAGACAACATCTTGCTTTTTTCAGTCCTTATTTCACAAGTCAGAAAACATATTTTTTTAAAATGTGGTCTTTCCTCGTACTAAAAATAAAGGCCAGCATATCTGATCCAGATGGTTTTTCCCACCAGAAGAAATAAACTTCTACACGATGATAAAATAGTGGGTCCTACAGTTTGAGCACAGAAATTACGGCATTTTTACTCACAGGATTTGAAGGGTCTAAATGCACTGCTCTCGTAGCATCACCTATGGCTTCTTTAATCTTGTCTAGAAATAGTGTAGAAAAATAACATAAACTGCTATGGTGTGTATTAATGTTGAGCCAGATCTAGGGCTACACAGATAAATTCCTTTGAGTTGAAGGGAATCCTCAGTCTCTTGCATTCCCAGTTGACATGCTTGGATTAAATTCAGTTCTTAGTCCCAGACTATATTCTAATGATAAGACTTGTTAAATCAACACTTATGTAAGTTCAATTGATTCAATGGATTGTTTCTTTAGACAAATATACATTATCTAAGTTAAATTAATAGTGAACAATGTGTAGCATTAATGTGCTTGCCCCCAGATGTTTCATGGGCTATTGACAGACACCGCTTCTGATTTTCCTATACTGCTGCCACCAACTAGCTTAGCTAGTAAATTAAAGCATTCAAACTGATTTTAAGTTGAACAAAACTAAAAGAAATTTACTGATTACAAAGTAGAATCAACCCAGCCAGGAAATAAAGAGAAAAGACACATTTGTGGGATTAAAATTGGGTTACCATTTATTAAAGTATATTCCCTCAATAGGAATATACTTCCCAGGTCAGCCTCAACAGGATCACAAACTAAAAATACTGTAAATTTAAAGTCAAGTAAAGACAAGGGGAAATAGCTGGATTCACTGTCCTAAGCCACAGTTCACCATCTTTGGAAAGTACAGAAAAGAGGGAAAGGTCTCTAATCATTTGGAAACATACCTATCTTTTGATTAGTTACAGTACAATAAAAACTGTGATAATGTAGTTTCTTATTCACAGGAAAGAATGCAAATTGTTGTTTTCCCTGTAGTCAGATTGAAGATATAATTAACTATTGTTCTGTTCTTTTTATATGGATTCTAGAGAAAGACTGACACCTATTTGTTAACTGTATTTTTGAGGAAGTAGCCTTAGGATTGCTTGCTAATTATCAGTTATTTATCACATATGCTACAGCACAATTTGTGCTGGCAGTCGAAAAGCTTTATTTTTGCTTTGTTAAGGATCATAATGTATAAATGTCATCAGTATAATTAGTGAGTGTGGGTGCTTGTTTTAAAGGATGTAATGATTGGACTGGTGATAAGCATCCTAATGAGCTATTATAATTGCTTTTTTTTTTTGAAAACTGGACATTTTCCTTTTAATTGTATATTGCAAAGGACTCTAGTCAGAAACAATAACCTTATTGGTCTTTTTACTATTTCCTAATACCTAGTTTTGTTAGGAATTGAAAGTACAGTATTTGAATGATAAATGGGCACATATAAAAATTTGATGTGGGTGTATATAAACGTGTTCTGTAACTCTATGTAAGCCATTTGAAGAACTTGTCACTGGGGTAACAATTAGCAGTAGGAAGATTAACAACCTTCAGTATGCAAATGATAGAATACTGCTGGCAGAAAGTAAAAAAGATCTAGAAAAGCTAACTCTAACAGTCAAATATGAAAGTGAAAAGCTTGGATTGCCCCTCAACATCAAGAAAACCAAAATAATGACAATGGCAACTAACGTGCAAATCAGTGTTTTAATCAGCAACAAGGCAATTTAAGAAGTAAAGGAATTGAACTTCCTTGACTCTAAAAGGCAAACAAAATGGTGACTGCCACCTGGAGATCAGAAGATCTATTGTGCTTGAAAGAACAGCAATGATCAGTATGAATAACATCTGGAAGACTACAGACACCAGCCTCCCTATGAAATGCAGACTAGTTAATTTGGTCATATTTCTAAAAGCATTGTATGGTCACGAAACTTGGAGTTTGATGAATACAAATAGAAAAAAGATAGATGCATTTGAATTGTGGTGTTAGAGACGTCTAGACTACTACGCGTCTCATAGACAGCTAGGATTACCAAGGAAGTCCTAGACAGAGTCAAAGCAAAAATATTTCTGAAGGCCGAGATCACAAAAAAAGAACCTGCCATACTTCGCTCATGTTACGTGAGCTGAAACAGTTGAAAAGACAACTATTTATTTATTTATTTTTATATTTGTATACCGCTACTGATTTTCCCAGGTAGGAAGTCTGGGTGGTTTACATCTAACAGCATAGGAAATAAACAAGAAATGATGATGATGATGATGATGATGATGATGATGATGATGATGATGATGATGATGATGATGATGATGATGAAAAAACTAATAAGACAAAGAAAAAGACAACAAACAAATACTCAGCAAGAGGCACAGAGTAACTCGTAACAAAATCAAACAACAAACACAGGGAGAACAAAACACAGCTTAGCAATTGCCAAAGGTATCCTGGAACAGCCAAGTTTTAATAGCCATTTTAAAGGATTCCAGGTATGGAGCCTGGCAATTCTCACTTGGAAATTTGTTCCATGTGGCCAGTCCGGACACCGAGAAGGCCCAATTGCGTGTTGCAACCTTACGGGCCTCCATACAGGTGGCCACCTGGGGCAAGAATGCCATAGAGGCTCTGGTGGGCCGGGCCAACTCTGACCTTTGGGAGATATGTTCTGCCATATATTCAGGTCTCAAGCCATGGAGGGTTTATTATGCTGGGATTAGTCTTGTTTCTCTCTATCACTTTGTTGAGTTATGTGACAACAATTAATAGTCTTACCACATTTCACATATGCATAAGCTCTCCTTGCAAATGCAGGTGTCTGATAGAAAGGAATGGAAGCACAACCAATGTTGCAGGCAACCTGGAGAGAAGAGGATATGATGGTGAAGCTCCAGTGTGATGATACACTCTACTGTTGTGCCATATAAATACTGACATTGTGAATATAATGGAATTCTTCAGGCATTTCCATTAGCGCCATTGCTTTTTTTTTATTCCAAATTACTGGTCTTATTTATCTCAGCAGGGTTCTACAATATTACTCCCTAGACTATTCAGGTTCCTATGGGGATGATTTATTTCATCATTCCAGAGTAGTGTTTCCCATAATTGTGCTGAGTTTAAAAACATTAGAACCCCAGGGGATAGACAAGGAACTATAGCATTAGCAGCATGCTTGTATAAATCAATTTATTCCCTGGTAGACAAAGAACAAAGAATCAGAAATAATGAGATTTTTCAGGAACTTCAAAGGTACCACAATATGTATTAGGACTTGTAGGAGTATAACGAGACCTCAGGAATACACTCTGAAAGCAAGACAATACACATAGTCATTTTTCTACAACTTAAACTGAATTTAAAATGTATGAACCCTAAAAACTATAAGATTCAAATGTATTTTCCTATTGTCCCATACATTTATTACTATATCAACATTTTAATCATGTTAAACAACACAAAGGCTATTTTGGGACAGCAAGCACAGTCATCATTTGTCTTTGTGGCACACGCACGCACACACGCACACACGCACGCACACACACACACACACACACACACACACACACACACACACACACAAAACAATTATTTCCTTCCTCTTCATCTACCATATAGATGTTATTGTTGGACTTTTGGAGGGTGTCTGGAAGAATCAGTAATTTTAAGTATGGAACCGGATATCCAGATTCTGAGGTTCAGAGTAAGATGCCTATATAGAAGGACCCCTGTATCCATAGGGGAATAAATTTCACAGTCTACTGTGGATGCTTGAAACTATATGCAACAAACTCTTCAGTCCCTGAATCCAGTCTCTCATTTCCACTGATTTTTTCATGCAGAGTTGATCTATGCTCTCCAAGGGGGAAAGCTGTCAAAGTGGATCACATTATCTTCCTCCTTAGTGTTGCATTCAGTACCAGTTCAATAAGATAGAAATCCATACCTAGTTGCTGATGTGGAATCCAGAGTGAATTTTTAAGCACCTAATACAATTGCTTAAAATAATAATAACCCACTGTACATATTCACTGAAATGATAACTTTTAATACTACATAACTATGAACCCCCTGAAATGTTGATGCTGAGCTGAAGGAACAATGCAGGGCATCAAAGGGTGGTGTGGCTTCCTGTCCCAAAACTACCCATTCCTTTTGTATGGATGCAAGGATCATTCTCAGACAACACATTCAGCAACCCTGTTTAGCTTAATCACTGTCCCTGCCTCATGCAGACAATTTTAGAAAAAGGCGAGTGAGTGAAGGGTTCAGGAAATGCTGTTTTCTACTTTTTTTTACCCTCTTAGGTTTTCCTGCTGCCTCTTCCACCTTTTATTTCTTCACACACACACACACACACACACACACACACACACACACACACACACACACACACACACACACACACACATTAAGGCAGGAAGATGCAATCGCAGCATCTGCCAGTGCTAGCCACTTTCCATCTGGAAGTCACCTATGAATTCACACATGTCACAACAGAAGGGCTTTGTTAATCTGGTGAATAATTACTGTTGTCTTAACAACCCCCTGTTGTCCCCTTTCAGCTGAGCATAAATAAGCCATATCATCTATTCTATTCACTTCTCAAAATAGTGAACTCAATGAATTCAGGGTGCTTGTGTTTCCACAAGGCAATGACTGCAGCTCAATGGATTGTATACACAGTAGAACCAGTATGAATATTTCCTACTTTGGGTGGGTTTCCAGATTCTATTGCATTTGTAAACTCTTCTGAAGCATCACGGTGGTAATCAACTTTCTGGAAAGCAACGCCTATGTGATAGTAGGTTTCAAACACCTGAAATGAAAGAACTGGATTATTTCCAATGTTTTTGCTAAGTGCTTCAAGTCCCTTTGAAAATCTATATGTTTATAAACATATATAATCACTATTTCTATCTGATATTCGAGTTTGCTGTAAAATCTTTTTTTTAAACTTGAGTTTTTAGTCTCAATAGCAAACTCCAGATGTTCAAAATCAGAAGTTACGCTTATTATAGTTATGAAATCTTTGCAACATTAACTTGCAGCTGGAGCTACAAAGAATCAAGAAACTGTTGTCTAATATATAAAAGAGTTAAGTGATTTATAGATACTGTAGTACATTTTCAAGATATTAACCATGCATCTTATACACCAAGTGGGGAACGATACAGATGTTGTTGTCATGTCACTATTAGCTGTGCTGGCTGTAACTGATGGGATTTGCAATGCAGTTGTATTTGGTGGTAGAGGTGGCTCCTAGAGGGGTGGGTTGAGGGTGCCATAACCCAGGATTTCAGGGTGGGTCTACCCTAATTGCAAGCTATCCATGTCTGGAGGATCACACATTCCCTATCCTTGTGGAAGTCAGCAAGACCTCTTGAGCAGATCGTGATGAACTGTAACAGTATCTAGATACATATGAATCCCGTGAACTGAAATCTCTGTGTAAACAACTGCTCATGAATAGGCTTTTCCCTTGCAGTACACTACAATAGGCTACAGTATACTGCACTAAATGACTCCACAAATACAAGGCTGTCTATAGGCAGAGCCAGAGCACCATGCTCTATATGCAGTGAGGCCAAGCCCACAGCCATATCCCCCAAGTAACTCAGGAACACACCTGAGACAGAAAATATAAAAGCAGAAGAGAAAAGACAGACCTCACCTACCCACATTTACTGGTTATATAAAATGTTAAGCCATCCAAACTTTGCTTTATAGCACAGATAAGCAACCAACCTGTCATTCTTCGAATAATTTTGGACTTCAGCTCCCAGCAGTCCTGGCAAACCTAGTAAAGGCTCAGGAATGCTGGGAGGTATACGATAGTTTTTCTCTGAAGATTCTCAGTCATCCAGGTGAGCTTATCCACAGGTTGAGTCATGCCAACTGGACTTCCTTTCTTGTGAGATCAAAAGGTTTCATTACTCATCCAATTAGCTTTGTCAGATGATTAGTGAAATGTCTGATCTCACAAGAAAAGAACTCCAGTTGCCATGACTCAACTTCCAAGACTTATAGTTCTGCATCAGATTCCCATCCCTGTTTTTTATACACAATTGTGGATTTAATGCAGTGCAGTTTGGCCCTGTTTTTTTTCCCTGAATTCTAAACTTTTATATTGAGATTACCAGTTTGGAACATTGAGGACCAGGTACATATTCTGGTGGAAACTTCTTTTTGCTCAAGGAATTAAGTAGCTTTCTATAATGTTCAATTGCCTGAAAACAGAAAAAAGCAGTACAAGGAGATTAGGTCTTCAGGAACAGAGCCTGGAAAAATTAGACTACAATTCCCAGAATCCTGCAACTGACGTGCTACCTTGCCATGCTGCTTAGGGAATTATGGGAGCTATAATCCTCCAAGTAACTTCTGTAAGAAACAGAGAATGCATTTTAAAAATGAAAAGCAGAATGCCAACAAATACAGCCATTGCTGCTTTTGGGGGATGGTTTGTAGGGGGAGGTGCAACTTAAATATCATTCATAATTAGAGAGAGAGATGAGAGAGAGAGAGAGAGAGAGAGAGAGAGAGGTCACAATTGATCCTACTATTGCACAATCAGTGGATTTTGGATGCGTATTATAAAAAGCCTGTAAAGTTTTAGTTATTTGATCTACTACTGTTACATTGTAAAAAAACAAGATGTGGTTGTCAGATTTGCTGCCCCATGTGCCCAAACAACTTGGCAGACTGTGGATCCCCAGGTGCTTTGACATGAGAAACAGATGATACTTATTACTCTGTGTCAGGCAACAAGATGCCTTGTGCCAGCTCTGGAGGGAAATATCCAAACTGGAGGCCAATTTTGTTACCCTCACACACCGTACAGGCCAGGAAGATTATGTCAATCTGAGAGCAGGATTTAAAGGTGCATCTGTATATGGGTGTGGTGGCTCAGTGGACGAAGGCTCCAAAAACTGTCGGCTGCAAATTCAGCAGCACGGCAGATCGAATCACTGGTGCCATGCAGTGGAGTGAGCTCCCGCTGATAACCGCAGCTCCTGCCAACCTAGCAGTTCAAAAGCATGTAAATGCAAGTAGATATATAGGTACTGCTGTAAAAAGCGGGAAAGTAAAACAGTGTTGCAGCCATGCTGGCCACATGGGCATGGACTTGCACAACACTGGCTCTTCAGCTTGAATATGGAGATGAGCACCACCCCTAGAGTTGGACATGACCAGCATGCATGTGCAGGGGGAACGTTTACCTTTACCTTTTTACCTGTATCATGAGAGAAGGACCAAGCCCTGCCCAAGAGGCCTTCGTGTTCCCTAGGTGTCACTTCCAACATGGTTCTATTTTCCATTATTCTTGCTTGTACATTCTTAGCCACCTCCTTCCCACCTGGAGACAGGTGCTGCTTACCTGGAACCAGCACCTGGACCTTTCAGAGGTTATAGCATTGAGCAAATGTGCCTGTGCTTTTGCCTGGATGTTTGCTACAGAAGCCAAGAAAGCTGAAGGAATGGCAGGTCTCGCCTCTTTGGCAGACTGGAGTTGAGAATGGAAGCTGGCCTGTTTGGGCAAGGCAGTGGCGGAAGTGGTTGAAGGCTCCATGGGTTCCACAGCCGGCTCATAATGGTGGTGCTGAATGGAGCTTTGCGCCACTGCCATCTGCCCTCCTCAGCCCGCTGAGGTGGGGCAGTCATGGACAGAGGGCCGTTACCATGGTAGCAGCAGGAGAGGTATGGAGCAAACCCGCCCACACGTTTCAAAGCCTACTGAAACCATAGAGATAGAATGGCTAGTTGGGCCAGAATCTTGCTGACTCATGTGACCATCGAAGGGCAATTGTGCAAGCTTGCCCTCTGCCTTGCAACTATCCCTTCATGTGATTGGTTAAACACTAGTTCCAAAATCTATAATGTGAAAGATAACTTCCCTGAGGTGTTGTTGTGTGTGTGTGGGGGGGAAGGGAACCACCTTTGAATGTTTTCCCATGTACGCATGGTTTTTATTAACAGGTTTCAAGCCTTGGCCTTACTTTAAATTGTCCTTCTGCTTAGCAAGCTGTCTGGCATTCTGAAGAATTAGAAAGAAAGGATACAAGAAACCCATAATCTTTCTCCCAGTCACAGATAGAAGAAACCATTCAGTCACAAGATGTCTGTTGTGTACTGTGTAATTTGTTTGGTGCTGGTTGTCAAAGAAGAAATTCAATTCAGTTCAGTCACAGGATGTGACTCGGTTGCCCCAAATAAATCTAGGAGAAAAAACAATAATAAGGAAAAAAAATTCCCTAAAAAGTGATCAGTTTGAATCTGTGATGGTCCATGTCAGCTCACATTTATCTATTAAAAGGATTATATATTGTGTGAACCAAATAATCATGACAATCATATGAAAGTTAATCTGGGTATTGAGGTATATATCATTTACTTACTCCTTAGTAATTTACCAGGAATGTCAAAGTGCCACAATTAATTAGTCTGGTATTCTGGCTGGCTTGCCAGAAATGTAGCTTCGAACCTTGATTAATCTGTCATATTGAAGTAGAGAAAAATGAGTTTAGGCAACATTCACTTTTCTGTACAAACTTTATTCATTCACATTGCTTCTATGCATAAAAAATCCAGAAGATCTGGGATGGGTGGGGGTGGGGACACAAAATGTGTGGCCTCCAGATGTCATCTATGCAGCTATGAGCAAAGCTGTAGGATCATATACATTTTAAAAATATGACTAAGCACCATGGAAGTTCCATTGCAATGTGACAGGTCTGAAGATGGGAAACTTTTCAATCTGTGGAGGCCCTCCAGGCAACCCAGCACAAGGAAATCAATCTGGAAGTTGAGTCATGGCTACTGGACTTCTTTTTGAGAGATAGAAACGTTTCACTGCTCATCCGAACAGCTTCATCAGATGAGCAGCGAAACGTTTCTATCTCTCAAAAAGAAGTCCAGTAGCCATGACTCAACTTCCAGGTAAACTCACCTGGATGACTGAGAATCTTCACAGACACAAGGAAATCAAGCTTCATGCTCATGTGCAGACTTGAAAGGCAGGTCTCTCCTCTTTGGAACCATCAGTGAATGCAAGAAAGCAGCGACAGATTGGGTAATATTAGCAGATTCTCCCTACTTACATGTTTAGTGTTCCAGATTATGGAGAACAAATATGATTACTGTACTGTAGTGATTTGATTTAGGCATAATAAATGCCTTGTGATAAATGGGGACAACTAACCCTGTTGTATGATGTGGAAATGAACATATGAATACCTTATAGCTGCAGTCAAGTTGGGTTGGATCAAGTGTTTCTAAATCATAGAGGTGACCTACAGAAATCAATGGACCTTAACTAATGACTGGCCTCTATCTTCCTGATGGTGTACTTGAAATATGACAGACTCTTGGTTTAACTCATTTATTGGATATCAAACTCCACGAAACTCAGTGTGTCTGAAATTCTAACAGACTTGGAATTTCATTGAAATATGAGTTTTGAAATAGTTTTGCAGCTGAAAGATTGTTTACAGCTTGAGTGTCCTAACTGGTGGTTATAAGAAAAATGTTAAAATATGCTGGTTTTAATTGTGTGATTAGTCTTAACTACAGAAGATCCATTGCCTCAAAGAAATTTGTGTAAGTGTTGACTTACCATTCAGCAATTGATTCAATGGGCCTCCTCTCTGTTAGGGACTAGCAATAGGATATTGATAATTTCTTTTACATTGTTATTGTCTTCCTCCCAACTTTGAATGGCTGTGATTTTGTATTGTTTGTATATGATCAGGCCCTGCTTAACTGGGACTTATTTCTGAATAAACTTGCTTAGGACTAAGTCTCCATTAGTCAGTAAATGCATGAAAGATGTGAGGGAAACTTCTCAGAAGGGAAGAGACGGACCCCTGCACACCCAGATGAGTGGCTGGAGAAGCAAGGGCAGAAAGGGGAGCCTGAGAAACAAACACAACTCACAAAAGAATTCTGCCTTGATGATCAGAATAACCCAAATATAAATGGGTCCTTGCACAAATGCCAATATAATTAATTTATCCCTACTTTTTCTCTTTGGAAATGCCAAAAGACACATTTGCCTATAGGTCAGATACAATATTAGGAATATTCTGATGGTTTCTTCAGCACTCATGGAACTGTGGGCCTTTTTACATGACCCCTAAGATCCGCTGGCCACTTAAATTCGGACCAGAGATCTTAGGGGTTAGTCGCTCTTCCTCTGTCTTCCTCTGTCCCCACCCCCCTCCGCACTTCCTGGTTGCTGGCTGCCTGAGGGAGGGAGAAAAAAGAAAGAAAAGCATGCCGTCTTACCTCCGTTTTGTTCCCGGCAGCATTCAGATCTCTTAAAGGGGCGGGGTGCAAAAAAAAAAAAAAAACGGAAGCCAGCGGAGCCCCGCACTCACTATCCTTCCACCGGATCAAATATTTGTCACCATCAAAGACCAGGTACAAGAAAACTGCTGTTTGGTCGCGCTAAAGTGGGCGGGGTCGCACTTAATTGTGTGCAAAGTCCGGAGCTGGTGGGGAAACATTTTTAAGGTCCGGACCTTGCAGCCATTTGCGGCGGAGCTTAGGGGTCGTGTATAAACGCCCTGTGAAACTGTTCTTAGTCTTCATTCACCACCTCCTCTTGACAGCCATTTGTAGAATGATGGCAGATTTCCACCACCTAGTGGATAAATTCTATGCTACATGAAATTCCATGCAGGCATATAATCTCTTGAGGTCTGCCCAACAGATTTTACTGTATGACCCAGGACTTGTGAAACATTTTGAGACAAATTGTCCCACATAATGATATAGTGTCCTACGCATAAGTGGGTGGTAGCATAGCAACACATTCAGGCAAGCCTCCAATCAGTGCAGAATTAAAACTAGATGGATATGTGCTGAACAAATTACTTGCTTTATATGAGATCATTAGAGGAGAGCTTTTAAAAAAATATTAATTGGAAGTGTTCAACTACAGATACTCAGGGGCACATATTGGCCAAATCGTGTTGCATAAATTATTTATTTATATTGTTGGGTTTTTAGACCTTTAGCAAAGCACTAATTGAGACACTTTACATATTTAAGCAAACATACAATGATAACAACAACAACAATAATAATAACAATCATAATAAGAGAATATGTGTTCTCAAAGGTGAGGGTGGGAAGAAATACAGGCTCAGATCTCCTCATCTAAATTCAAGCTCTGCCTTCAACTGGGGAGGAGGATTTCCAGTCTCTTGAATGCAATGTCTTTTCCTATGCCATCCCAGAGCACTTGGGGTTACACCATTCAGCAAACAAAACTCTTAAATCCAAATGTAATATAAGTATCATGGTATTCTGTAGTCTATATCAGTGCTCCCCAACCTTTTTGTCCCCACGGACCGGAAAATATTTGATGATTTTTCCGTGGCCCGGGGCTGGGGGTGGGGAGGGGGGGAGATGGGGGGTGCGGGGGGTCAGGGGAGGGTGTGTGTGGGGGCGGGGATGGGGGGTGGGAGGAGGGGGTGCGGGGGGGGGCTTGGCGTGTGTGCCTTGCGGGGGGGGGCACAGGAGCAGCGGCGGCGGCGCTCGCCGGCTGGGGGCGTCGGGTGTGCTGCTCCTCCCCGCGCGGGACGGGCGGGGTGGGGGGGAGCCCGGATAATTTCCTGGGCAGGCGGGCCTCCGTCCTCCTGTCGGCCAGGGCGAAGCGCAGCGGATTTTGCGGGGACAAAGGCGAAGGCGGCGGAGGCGCCCGGGGCTTAGCAGCAGCATGACCGCGCTCTGAATCCCTTGCTTAGGACGAGAAGGAGGAGGAGTCAGGAGGAGGAGGCGGCGAAAGATGTGAGGCTGGCCATGGGCTGCTGGGGGACTCGGGCCCCCTCTCCGGCCGCGGGCTCGCAGGTCAAGGGGGGCTGGGCACCGCTGGAGGACGCGAGAGAGGGAAGGCGAAGGAGAAGAAGGCGGCGTGCAGGAGGCAGCGGGTGGAGAAGAGCCTGGTCGAGGGGGGGGGAGGGAGGAGGAGGAGGCGGGTCGAGGGAGGGAGGGGCGGGGTGGGGGGGAGGCGTGAGTGGGGGGAGAGAGCGAGGGAGCCAAAGGGGACCGTTAGCTGGCCATGCCAAAATCCTCCTCCTCCACCTCCTCCGCCTGGATTCTGCCGAGCCTTCGCCCACCATGGCTGTGCAGTCCCACCCCCGCACCCCCCCCGCACGCTGGCCTCAGAATTCTCCCCACAGATCTTAGCGCGTGCCCGCCCGCTTACTTCTGCCTCCTCTCTCAGGAGAAAGGGCGGCCGGCGCTGAGTTGGAGGAGGCCTGAGGGAGGAGGATGCCCTGGCGCGCAAACCAGCGTCAGTTGCCGCCGCCGCCCCCTCTGTTTTCCCTCCGTCCGCCGCCTGTCAATCGCCGCCGGGCCGGGCGAGGCGAAAAGGCGGAAGCCGGCGAGCCCCGCACTCACCCCCCCGCGCGCGCCCCCTTCCTTCAGCCGGGCTGAAGAGGGCTGATGAGGAGGAGGAGGAGGCGCCCCCCGGGGGGGTGGAACGGGGGTCTGGAGGGGAGGGGGTGCGCGCGCGTGTGTGTGTGGAAGATGCTCTGCCTGCCCGGCTGCTTAAGGTCCGCTCCGCCGCCCCCTCCGCTCTTATGAGGCGCCCCCTATAAACGCCCTTGCCCCCCTCCCTTCCCCCTCATTCCCGCGGCACCTCTTGACAGCCCCCCAACACCCACTTGCCAAGTATCGTCACCTAGGGTCTCTATGCTAGAGGGAAGGAGGCGCCGGAGGACCTTGAGCCCAGCCAAGAAGGGGAAAGGGGTAGGACCCAGGACTTTCTCTGAACATTTTGGCCCGCTCGCCCCACCTCGCCTCCTCCCAACCCAAGCCCCACCGTCCTGCTCTAAGAACACATTCAGGCAAAGGCCACCAGGGAGCATGAATTAAAACGAGGAGGAGGCCATGGGCGAAGCAAAGTGGCGGCGGTGGGGGAGATCATTAAGGCGGCGGAGGTGCCCGGGGCAGCAGCTGCATGATCGCGCTGTTCTCTGTCCCTCGGGCGGCGGGCGGCTCCTCCTGCGCTCCTCCAGCCTTTTTCTTCCATTGGCTGCCCGTGGGAGACCTTTAGCAAAGGAGGAATTGAGATACTGGTGGTGGAGGGCGATTTAGGAGCAAGGAGGAGGAGGATAACAACCGCAACAATAATAATAACAATCCGGGCAGAGAATATGTGGAGGCAAAGGTGGCGGCGGCTCCTCCTGTGCTCCTCCAGCCTTCCTCCTCCAAATTCGCCCGCTGGAGAGAAGAAGAGGAGGAGGAGGGCGGCTCTTGAATGAAATGTCTTTTCCTCCCCGGCCTCCCCAGGCGGCTTGGGGGTGCCGACCGGTCCAACAAAACGGCACCGGTCCGCGGCCCGGGGGTTGGGTACCTGTAGTCTATATTATATCAATAAGGTTTTATCATGTGTAATTAATTCTACCCACCCCAGGAGCTTCTGATTTTCTCTTCTTATGAAGCAGCCCTATTCCACACAATACCTTGCTTTTGAAACTGAGAGTTGCCTAAGTTGAGTGATATAGTTGGACAGAGAACTGTCCTACACGGAACAAAAATTTGGTAGAAATCCAACTGGTCATGTCTGTCTGCTGAGTGTCCAAAGGGGCCCTTCAGCAATTACCTCGTATTGACATTCATAGGTGAGATGAGGCAGATGCAAAAGACCATTTCATATTACAGTGGACCCTTGTATAACAAACAGTTGGTATAATATAAAACCTGTACAACATAAAAAATTCCAGAGATAGGGGAAATTTGCTTAACATTATCGCCTATGGAGCAAATCTGTACAACATAAAATGGAATTACTCTATTTTCAATGCATTCCTATGGGAAATTTGTATCAAGGAAAATTTGCTTAACGTAATTTCATTTGGAACGAATTAATTCCTTTACACAAGGTACCACTGTACTTGGGAAAGTATCTTAAATGTTTAGCTAATTGATTTTGAATCACTCTGTCTACCACCAGGTGTCCTTCCTCCCTTAACAGTACATATCACAGTGTGCATAGATTGCTGCTACAGAAAAAGCATTTCACCGCTGGGAAACTGCTGTCATTTTACCAGGGCCACTGACAGAAGTGGAACGGTGCTAATTTTCACAGCCATTGATGGATGGAACTGATAATGAAAAGTCTGTAAGGCAACTCAAAATTCCAAAAGGAAGATGTCCAAATTCAGGGAAGGGAGACAAATCTTTTTGGGGGAAGATAGAATGTTGCCATTTCCCCCTTCTCCCAAAATCTGAGGAACATGATACTATTTTGGGTTACAAAATACAGTACCGTACTTTGTTTCAGAATGATGAATTAAATGTGAAAGACAAGATATTCCTCATTGCTCCTGGACCTCCCCAGAACTCGATGATTTCTGAGCACGCTTGGGATTTGCTGTTGGAAAGTTAAATAATTTTAATATGTGGAAAGCACTGAGCATTTTCTATTTTTGTCTTTCAATTTTCCTGCTAGCTGTTGTTTTAATTTTTAACAATAACATTTAACATGATACTGTTTGGACTGATTTGTTTATTTTGGTTGGAAAGTCTGTAAATTTTATTTTGCTTTGCTTTTAAAATAATTTAATGCTTCATTGGGAGTGTTTGCCACTTCAGCCGTGTGTGTGTGTGTGTGTGTGTGTGTGTGTGTGTGTGTGTGTGTGTGTGTGTGTGTGTGTGTACAAAACTCTTAAATCCACATGTAATATAAGTATCATGGTATTCTGTAGTCTAGATTAGATCAATAAGGTTTTATCATGTGTAATTAATTCTACCCACCCCAGGAGCTTCTGATTTTCTCTTCTTCTGAAGCAGTCCTATTCCACACAATGCCTTGCTTTTGAAACTGAGAGTTGTCTAAGTTGAGTGATATAGTTGGACAGAGAACTGTCCTACACGCACGCACACACACACACACACACACACACACACACACACGCACGCACGCACGCGCACGCGCGCGCGCACACACACACACACACACACACATTTTAAATAAAAAGGAACAACTAGTCGGTGTTTGGAATTATGCAGTTATAGATCTCTTCCATTTTTAGCCATCCATAAAGATAAGAAGAGTTGTGGAGCCAGAGTGTGAGAGTATGAATTTCCACTCTACTTCCTGGGAGGTGCCTGGCTGAGATCACCCAGCACATGTTACATGTCCTGCCACCTGACTGGCCTTGGGTAAGCTGTATGGTCTCAGAGTGCCACCAGAAGGAGAGACTAGTAAACCATTTCTGAGCACTCCATATCAGAAAAACCTAGAAACTGTAGCAATTAGCCTGATAGCATGTTGGTTTTGTGGTTGATGAAAATGATAAAAACAAAGGAGCAGAAGAAGCAAACATTCAGATAATTATTCAACAAGGTTTCATGAAGTAAAATTAGTATTCAGTGAATCTTAGGTCTACCTTGGTTTTTTACGTTCTTTTTCTTTAAAAAGAGAGAGAGCTTCCTGTATCTGGAGGTGGATTTATGTTCAGAATGCACAACAACATTCTTTGTTTCATTGTATTGTTGGTGTTTCAGCTGTCACCTTTTGCTGCCAACCGGAACTGGCAAACCGCTCTGATATTCCTGCCAAGAAAACTCCATGGACATGGAGTCACAAAGAGTCGGTCATGACCACAATGACACAACACACACACACCTCAGTAGGTTTCTTAGAGATCAGCAGCTTACAGCTCCATTTGTAAGAAAAATACAAACAGTAAAAGCATTTTAAATTAGAAAACTTGTAATTCTTGTCTGAATGGATTGGACTCAAATTCAGTATCCCCAGCTATAATAATTTTAGGAGAAAACCACAATTATTTATTGCAGTTGACATTTCCTTTTTGCCCATCTATAAGCCTGTTACATTCTTCAGAATTATAAGCTAGCAGCACAGATGTGAGCCACCTTCTTCTTGAATAGGTTCATTGCTATTCAAGACTTCAAAGCTGTATACCAAGAAGTGCATCTCAAATAGTGGACTGTTAACTAAATTAAGTAGCAAGGAATCAAGAAATATAAAGTTCTATCAATCTTTTTCTGAACTAAAAGCCCTGGAGCTGCTTCTGCAGTTCTTTATGATTCATTCCTTGATAACATAAACTTTGTATGAATATTCTGTTGTAAAGTTCCAGCTCGTGATGTCTGCTTAATTTATGCGAATTGCAGCCTGTAAAATGTCGTCTGCCTACTTCCCTCACTTTTTGGCAGGAAGCTCTGGTTGTAGTCATACCAGAGCCAGACTGTTAAGTTAAGCATCTGATTTTATAGCTGGCAAGTTAAAGGGGCAAAAGAAAAGTAGAGAAGAGAGGGAGCAGACAAAATACTGATTTTGCAATTGTTCAGCTGCCCTGATTTGCCATGTTTGTCTCAGGAGTGGGCTGGCCCTGTCATTAGGCAGAGTGAGGCTGTGGCCCTGGGCAGAGACTTTGGGATACAAAAGGCAATACATTTAATTATTTTTCATTTTAGAGTATTTTTACCCCGCCTTTCTCCTTGGAAAAGGACCCAAGGCGGCTTACAGTAATGAGGGATAATCTTAACTTTATTGTTGTATTTCTAATAACAAAAAGGAGGAAGAAATGTGTTTGGTTTTTCTGCCCCTAAATACCAAAAAAACTTGGTTGGCCTTGAGTACTATGTAGCTTGACAAAGAGGACATACTTGCTTTTTTGTCTCACATTACAAAATGGCTCATGCCACCTTTCTTTCAGGAACATATAAACATGATATTTTTTTCCTTTTGAAATGCAGTTTAATTGTACTCTATGTTATGTTTATATGTAGGAAGTCAACCCAGGGCAAATCCTTTATAGGTAAGCACAGAATTCCATAAACACTAGTTTGTGTCAGATGCACTTACACATTTGCATGGAGTGTTAGCGTTGCAGTATTTCAACCAGTCAGGCCACTCACTGCAAGCATGCAGATATTGCCTCCCCATTCATAAGCAAACAAACACAGCAAGCTTATATAAATATGACTGGACATATATGGAACGCAGGTGGTTTTCTATGTGCAATCCCTAGCCACCATGTTCCAAACAGATCGGAGCTGATGGGAATCCAACAGTATCTGACAGACCACACGCTTCGAATTTCTGATTCACATTTTATATAAATTAAGCCTCCCTGGAAGATAACAATCTGTCTTTTCCCTGCTGGATTTCCTAGAAACATAAGCTTCCCACCACTGTTCTAATAATACATTGAAGTACTTCCCAGTGATTAATCCTCTGATCCCTGGTGAGTCAGCAATGCATTGATGCAATGCACAATGCAGTGATGGCTGGTGATTCTGGTGTCAGAGGTGCTGTTATTCTGCTCCAAATTTAGATAACTCTTTACAGGAGTTATTCAAGGTGCTAACCTTATCAGATGGGGGGTGGTGGATTTTAGCACCAGGGACAGTTTCTGCAAAGTACAAGTTAAAACTGAAGGTGGATTCATACCACCCTCAGAAATGGAGCCACTAACAACACTAGAGTAGAGAACTAAAACTTCAATTACAAATCACTGCCACAAACTTTGGAATGCTGAAGGATAGGAAAGGAAGAGAAACAGAATAAATTTAATTTGCCCTTAAAGTTTATTGCAGTGGTTGAGACTGAACACACAAAAAACAAACAACCCACTATTGTTAAAAAATTAATATTCTCAAAACACAGTAAGCTTTCCTTCCATTCATTACTAGCTCTTAAATATCAGATTCACTCATTGTGGATTCACTCATTTGAAAATCGGAACAATTACCTAAGCATGCTTCCATTTTTGCTTGTTTTTAGTTAGCTTGTTTTTGTTGTTTTGTTTTTATAATGGTATCACATTCACTCTTCTAAGAAAATAAGAAAGTTTATGTTTCTTAGAGAAATACACTTCTGATAGGAAAGGTGATAGACATCCTCACTAAATAGGTACACGTCAAGAGCCATGGGTGTTTCTACCATTTATAGAAAGCCAAGGCAAAAGCTATGCTCCTTGGAGAGGTTAGAAAAATGTCTGAGAAGGAAGGGACATCAGCAACGCTGCAAACAGCAATCTAAAGTTGAAGAGGAGGTCCAGTACAAGTGAGAGCAAGTAAAAGACAGTCTAGGAGACCTGAAGAGGTCCTCTCTGTGCTCTTCCCCACACAAAGATGTGTGTCTTCTTGGGTGTAAACTGAGTTGCCCCCAATCACTTCCAATATGTATCTTAAACTGAAGTGAATGTGTTATTGTGACAAAGCCAGTTGCACAGTACTGAATGCAGTAGTTTTACAATTTTATTATTTGGTCTTTTTAAAGCAGAGGTAAACATAAGCCTGAAAAGCAAGGGATATTTATTAAGTCCTAATGACCTTGATCCTTGCCCTCTTCAGAAATCATTGATTAAGATCTTAATACATTATGGCAGTGGCAATAACACATACAAATAGAACTAATGATTGTGGGTCCTGATGGCAATTTTAGTGGTGTTTTTAATGTATCGTATTTATTTATTGCATTTACATGTTTTTATTGTTCTGATTTTATTATATTTTGATGTTTTAATTGTCCATTTTGATTGTGAGCCGCCCAGAGACCTTTGGGTAGTGGGCGGCATACAAGCTATATAAATAAATAAATAAATAAATAAAATAGATAGCTGGTGAATGAGGGCCAGATTCCATGAAAAAAAAGAACAGTAGTGGAATTTGAAAGCCTGAGGTGGCAGATGCTGGTTTCCCTCAGCTGTTACCTAGCAACAGATTTCCAGCAGGCTAACTATCTATCTTCAGCTGGTCATTGTAAAATCTGTTGCAAGCCAAACTAACTTTTTCTCCCTCCTCCCTCCCTTTTCTTTATTGTTTTATGTCATGTCTCATGGTAAACCTGAGGGCATGGACTGTCATGCTATTTATTTTCTAAGGTGTATTGGGGAGTCTCTCTGGTTCTCTGATCTACACACACACACACACACACACACACACACACACACACTGCTGGATAGCTTGGTAGTTCAGGTGTCAGTAGATAATTTGACTTTGATCATGGTTCTCTGCTATGGGCCTGGGTAGAGCTTGCTCGAAATATTTTGCTACCTGAGGCATAAGCCCTTCTCTTCAAAATGTCAAGGTGCAATGAATGAAAAGCCATTCAAGTTATTTTGGCATCTGAGGCAGAACTCCTACAAACACCTATCTCCTTGTCACTAACAGCAAAAGAGCAATGATGGCAGATGAAAAACAACCTGGTGCGTTTTCATGATGCTCATCATCGGCTAGTAGGGACCGCTGTTTCACTCTGCCTGCCTATTAGGGCATGAAGAGCATTGATCTACAAAGTGGCCAAGAGTCAGGCACGGCTGAACAGATAGAAGAAGAATAAGACAATGGTAGGGCAGGTTCATGGAATGAGCTCTGCCCAGTCAGTACTGCAGAAAGTGCTGAAGTGAATGTCACAATTCCTGCTGCCTGGAAATAGACAGTGGAGGGGGATTTGCAGGGCAGAGAAGGCATTGGGGACTAAATTTTCCCTCCTTACCCACCTCCCCTCCCCTCCTCCATCAACAGGCTTCTTTACTGGATCTGAAACCTCTGAATAGAAAAAGCCTTCCATTTAGAAAATGTACTCTTTGGATCTAAGCCTTTTTGTTTGCCATTGCCACTGTTAAGCCATCTAACTTAACAGAAGACATGTGTTATATATTTTCTATCTTCATCCCAAACTAGAAAAATAAACTGCACCATACATGTAGATCTAGGTCTAGGGTTTCTTTGTTGCATTTCAAAATGTTTGCATTGTCACTTATCAACGGCTGCCAGAACTAGCAAACATCTAGACATTATATAAGATGCCAGAAAAGCTTTTTGCTCTAGATATTAACCTTGCTTTAAATGTTATGGAACCTCAAGGGTTATGAATAAAAAACACTGTGCTGCACAGAAAAGAGTGGAAAGCAGATGAACCACCTCAGAGGAGATTTTAAGCCCCAGAGAACCACCTCAGAGGAGATCTTAAGCCCCAGCTATCCCAGCTGAACATGTTTCCATCAATAGCCTGGAAGATGAGGACTTGATTGTCTGATTTTCATGGTGCTAAGGTTTCCTATATTCTCCATCAGGTCAGACTGGTTGAGGTACTGTAGAATCATGTCATTAAATGTCTTAAGGTCTTTAATGCTCTCCCTTTCTAGCACAATTTTTCTTGACACTTCATCTATCTTGTTTCCAGTGTGAACTACAAGAGAAAGGAAAGCAATGCTTAAACTAACACACTATCAATTTAAATGCAGACCATAATGTAGCACATTAAATGAGCAGTGCTGGCCCTGTCATAAACCAGGGTGAAGCCACACGCTGCAGGTGGCACAACGAGGAAAGGCCATAAAGGAAGACGGGAATTGAGCATCTGATGGTCATGATTAGAGATGGGCACGACTTAGCGGTATTCCCGTTTCCGTTTCCGTTACTCGGTTCCGTTACTCTACGGAAACGGTAACGGGAATTACTCCCCCAGACTTCGAGCTCGAACCGACGAACGAACAATTTTGGTCTGATTTGTCGTGCTCGTTCCTTGCATCGCGAGATCGCGCGATGCCACACGCGGCACAGAAAAAAAGTTTTTAAAAGTTAAAAAAACCCGGTTCCCGGCCAAAAAGCAGGCGGGAAAATGCCTGCCGTGCCTCAGGGCACCTACCAGAGGGGTTGTTTCTGGAGGTCCCCGGCCTCCCCCCTCATCCCCCGTCCTGGGCTGCTCTGGTGGGACTCGCCGCAGGCTCGCAGCCAGCAAAAAGCCCAGTCTCGCCGCCGGCCGCCGCAATTAAAGCGCAAGCAAGCGGCACGGACGGCACAGGAAAAAAACTTTAAAAACTCTCCCCCCACCCATTCCCGGGCCAAAAAAGCAGGCGGAAAAATGCCTGCTTGACTAAGGGCGCAGGGCACCTACCGGAGGGGTGGTTTCTGGAGGGGGGGTCCTGCCTCCCCCCCCGTCCTGGGCAGCCGGACTCGCGAGTCGCCATCGCCATGCCATGCGGTGCGGGCGGGGGATCCAAAATGGGGCGGCAAACGCAATATTGTTTTTGAAATCGTGGTCCAAAAACACACAAGCACAACAGAAACACGCGAAAATTTATAAACTGCCAGATTTTTCACAGTAGCAGTGGGTTTTTTCTTGCAACAAAATGTCTCTCCTCTCCTCCTCTGTCCTCCATTGATTTTATTTTTTATTTTTTTTACACCTGCGCAATGATGGGCTGGCCGACTGGCCAGCCATGTGGGAGTGGACAACCATGCAAATTTTTGGAGCCATCCCACCAGTCGCATGGCCACTTGGCCATGGAGACTTCTGGGATGTGCCAAAAAGCCCCCTAAAACCTGCCCTAGCCCTAACCCTAACCCTTGACTCCGTACCCATACGTCACAGACTGTCTTCTTAGTGGGTCAGAGAGGCACCCAGAGGTGCAACCCACTAGCCCACCGTAACCTTACCCGTCACTAGCCTAACCCTAGCTCTTGCACTAAGCCACCTTAAAGCCAGATCTACTTGCTTGCATTGCACTACACGCAGCAAGTACAATTCCCTTCTGTGTGAGACATGGTGGTGCGGGAGCCTTGTGAAGGGCGGGTATGACCCTATCACTCTCACACTGGTCTCACGTCTGCACATTATGTTATGCAATATCCATATGGCTATTGCATAGCATTTTGCAGCAGCAGCAGGTGAGGAAGGGAGACCCCCATGTAGAGGGGTGTCTCTTGGAGCCTGCTTCCCCTTCCTAGTGGCAGGAGGCACCCACGGGTGCCTCCAGGAGCCCACTTTCCCTTTATAGCGGGCCAGAGGAGGCACCCACCCCACAGAGGTGCCTCCAGAAGCCCGCTCCCCCCCAAAAAACAGTACTAACGACAACGAAAAAACGAAAAAACGAACCGACTAATTTTTGCGAATTTTCGCGAAAACCGGAAACGACCCGAAATGGGACTGGCCCGACTAACGACAACTCGAAAAATTTTTTTTTCAAGTCGTGCCCATCTCTAGTCATGATGTGTCAAGCTCTAACTATATCAAGGACATAAAAAATTGGGGATTTGGCTTCAGATGGCCAAATAATTCTTTTTTAAAGAGGCATATATGTGGTAAAGTTACCAAACAGCAAATCTCAAAATAACAAAGGTAAAGCAATCAGATTACATATAAACCACCTGTTCCTCTTCCTACCAACTGGGAAACCAATCAATACTAACTAGGTGGTAGGCTTTCAGGTTATCACTGATAGGAAAACCAGCTTTTTAGCCACTCACAAAGCTCTTTAGAAAAGGATTTCCTTATTAAAGCTGTGCATTGTTATTCCTTTACCTTTCCCAAATGTGACACACAAAAGATATGAGCATGTCATAAATGTGTAATCCTGTACGTCTTAACATTTCAGCCACTCCTTCCCTCACAGTCAATGTTTAAAGAACTAAGACGTGTTTACTTACCAATTAAGATTATTACAAAAGAAACAAGTGTCAGGCTGACAATTAAAGTAATGATCAATGTGACGAAGTACCAGTTTGAACATCTCATGCTGCGTTGTGTTGGCATATAGTTAGCGTCAGCTGGGTTCTACTTCCAGACAGCTGCAAAGGAAAAACAGCAATCTAAGAGAAAAGCACTGAAGAGACACTGGAAATAGCATAGCAAAATGGCTCTAAAAATGGACAGCAAGTATAATATTAGCCCACTGATCAAAATGTATAAAATGATTGTTTATTTTTAATAAATAACATGGTATGATCTCAGAGGTTTAGGTTCCTGGCTGCAGAATCAGACGGTGGAAGTTCAATTCCCCACTATGCCTCCTTCAAGTAAGGCTTGTGTGGCCTTGGCCAAGCTGCACAGTCCCCAGGGTGCCCCCTTGAAGAAGGGAATGATAAAATACCTCTGAGTGTTCTCTACCAGGAAAACTCAGAAAAGGGTCACTACCACTCAGAATTGGCTTGACAGAACATGATTTTTTTATTACCTACTACGTCTACCACTGGCTGTATTGTATGGTAATTACTGATCCCATAAGGATTTCAGTGTATCAAAGATTACAGTTAGTCTTAAAGGTGATATAAAGGTTTGATATACTGTAAAACAGTATATTGCTTATGTTTTATGAATATTATAGTTGTTTGTTGTAAATTCTCGTTGTTTTAGGTATAGAATACTCAGAGTTGCTAGGCATCTGTTATAAAGTATTTCTGATGGCCAGTCTCTCTTTGAAGATTCTGCCCCAGCTGTTGTAGTAGCCTTCAAAAAGTGATCAAAGGCATTCCCATAAATAAACCACTGCTCTCTGTTGTGTCTCAAAGTTTCCAAGGCATTAATGATGACAGCTGGGTCTGCATGGGAGAGAAAAGAACAAGTCATTGCAGGCAAAGTTCATGGAAGGTGCTCCTGGCCATCACTACCTTAATCCAAAGACACAGGTAAACCTTAATGATTGTATCATCACAACGGAATGAGAACACACATGATGAGAACAACTGTCCCCAGCAGGCTGTAAAGCTACTAATCACTGCCTCATAATGATTCATCAGCATAGTCAATTGTATTAAATCACCTGCTATTCTGGGAAGAAATTATAGCCTGTGAACCTCTGCGGTTTTGCACAAAATAAATGCTTAACAGTAGATTGATAAAACTAAACCAGATTCTGCCCCAGATTGAGGCATTTAACTGGTCACTCCATTAAAAAAAGGAAAGGCACCAGAAAAAAAGCAAGGCAAAAGATGCTACTTGACTGTGAGGTGCTGGCAAACCAAATTATTCCTGTTATGAGCTTGTTCTGAACCCTCTTAGCTAGTCTAGGGTGTTCTGTCTGGTGTGATGGGAGATGTTGCCCCAATATACATTTTGAGACAAGGTTCACCCTTGGTGGAAAGGGAAATGCATCTTTGCCTCATAGTAGAACGATTACTTAAATTAGTCCTTTGCCTTCAGGGTGTATCAGGATGTGCTTAGGATCCAGCCAGGAATGTTTAGTGTTGTTGTTTTTCAGCAAAGACCCCAGTTGCATATGAATTTGCCATTCCAGAGTGTGTGAGATTTGAGTGTGCTTCAGTATGTTACAACACTGAAACATTTCAGTGGTGTACCTCTGGACTATTGACAATGATTGGCTAATAAGACATTTATATTAAAAAAAAGTATTGAACTAGAAGAACTACATACGTACCACAAAACCACAAAACAAAGAAGCAGTAAGAATGAAACACCACAGCCACACCCTAACAGAGCCAGAACTGCTGTTACAAAGGTCAATATGAAGGTTTCTTATTTGGAAGATTAGTCAGCGACCTCCTAATATCTCAGCAAGGGAGGAGACCCATGAGAGTAACTGTTCAAGGATAAGTCAACACTTCTGGCTGTCAATAAGTCAATGGATGTCCTCTGACAAAAGGATACCTGTACTGTATAGAACTGTTCATTATTTAGCTTAATAAGTAACCAGTAATCTTGGGCTGTATGAGCCTTCTGCTGAGGAACTGGTTATACCTGTCAGATTTCATGAGCCAGCCAGTCCTATTTTTTCCAACACATTTCTCATTGCCACACTTACATTCAAATGCTCTCATTTTTAATTACCCCACATTTTTCTGCTTTCATAACAATTCCATTGTGCATTAGGTTTATTGAAGTCTCACATACTGCTTTCCCAGAAACACTAATAAAATGTAGTATTCTCCTGGCATGGGCTTTCAAGCACAGTAAGTAAGCTATTGGTAAAATTTAGAATACACGTCTTGGCCACCATGCCCAACGAACAGTTCTTACTAAATGATTAAAGTATTGTTAAGTAATGAGTGCACAAGGAATCCTGATGAGCTATTAGTGGTATTTTACTGTTAGGATATGTTGTTCTCTGGGTAGAAGCTGCCTGGCCACTGTCAAAATCCATTAGATGCAAGATGTTCATTTTAGATGACATCTAGCTGGCTGGTTGACATATTGTTAATTTTTAGGCACCAACAACAACAACAACAAATTACCACCAGGGTGCGGTGTAGTGGATTGAGTGATGGAATAGGACACAGGAGAGCAAATCCATATTTGGCCATGGAAAACTCATGGAGGCAAGAGTGGACTAGGTAAAACTACTACTTAAATCTCTCACTTAACTTAAAAGTTACATTAGGGTTTCTATAATAAGCCAGTTCTGACTTGATGGCACATAACGTATGAGTCATTCCAAACAAGTGATCTAATGGAACAGAAATGCAGAGGGGCCGGTTATATTTCTTGGTTATGTTATCATAATCAAAAGACATTAACTGTACAATCAGGACATTGAAAATGACTCACATCAAACCATAAACGGAGGGCTTGGAAATACTCCCTATACTACCACCCAAGGCAGCTTGTATTTTATAATGTATAAATATAAACTAAGAATGAAACACTCATAATGCCAGTGATTATATTTGTTTTGTTTTGTTTTTATTTTCTGGAGTCTAACATTTTTAATACTGTACTACAATTAGGGCCTTCCATAGGGACTAAAATAAAATATTAAAATGTGTTTTAATATGTAACTAAAATCTGGAAGTTGAGTCATGGCTACTGGACTTCTTTTTGAGAGATAGATATGTTTCGCTGTTCATCCAAACAACTTCATCGGTCTGAATACAGCTAGTGCAAGTCCTCCATCTTATAGTCAGCTTTGACCTCTTGTCACCCTGGTCTGAATTAGGCTCATAAGATGAACAATGGCCTGAATAGGCTCGTTAGGGAGACAATAGTATCCATAGCCTTAAGGTGAGCAGTGGCCTAAAGTGCTGAAACCTAACAAGAATGGGTTGTTAGCTATGGCCTTGGTGGTGAAGGCTTTTTTTAAAAAAATTATTTGTCTGGGTACTCATCTTATGAGCCTAATTCAGACCAGGGTGACAAGAGGTCAAAGCTGACTGTAAGATGGAGGACTTGCGCTAGCTGTATTCAGACTGAAACCACTTCTCGAAAAGCTGTTTAATGGAGGCCAAAGAATGAAATGCAAACAGCTCTGAACTGTGTACCTTAAAAACCTCCAAGACTGAATTCATATGCAAAGTTGATTGTTAAAATGAGTCCACAGTGCTGAGTAAACACAAATGACTAAGCAACTCAATACCAGGTTACCAGTTATATTCTTCTGTTGCTTCCATGTACTGTACTTTAGAATTTGAGAAGCCCTTATATAATTAGTGACATCACCCGGGGAGATGCCAGAGCAGAGGTAATATCTGCTCAGAGTCTCTCTCTCTCTCTCTCTCTCTCTCTCTGTGTGTGTGTGTGTGTGTGTGTGTGAGAGAGAGAGAGAGAGAGAGAGAGAGAGAGAATTCTGGGTAATTTAAATGGTGACTACATAGCATTTACTATGCAATGGAGGGAATCCAGATAAGTAAGGCTGTGAAGAAGTCTTCACTGAGGACGAGGAGTCACCAGATGGCACATGTGGTGATAGGTGTTCATCATGCCTGGGGGTCTAAAGGCTGGTCACCTGATGGATTTGCCAAGAGTGAAAGACAGACATGCAGGCACAGATGAGTTTGCACTTGCAGGCAACCAGCCAGCCAGCCATTCTGTTATACAGAGACAGGCACTCATTTTCACAGTCACATTATTTCTCTCACACAAAAACTGTTTAAGGGTATTATGCTGAGAAGCCAACCCTGGTATCCTTATCCATGTAACAAACAGATTTGTGATTTGTATTTTACTGATAATCTTCAGCCTGGTTTTATATTGACCCATTGATGAAGTTAGGGGCATGTTACAGGATTCTGTACCCTTTCAAGTGGGATTGTTGCTAACACACTATGATTTCCAAAGACAGGATGGTAATTGGACTTTAGGCAGCTAAAAATAATCTTGTTGCTATGTGTACATTGGAGACAAATATGTGTGAGAATAAAATTAGGGTGAAGCAAGCAAAGAATTATTCCTGACAAACCAACATGGAATGCAGGTTGCCTAGTTAAGAGAATATTATGTTCAATTGAATTCCATGCCAAAGAAATGTTGTTCGCCAGAAAGAATCACATTTATTCTTCCAGTTTTACAAAAAGCATATTCCTTACAAATTGTTAAGATCAGAATAGAATAAATGGGGTGAGGGTGGGGCAAAGCTTGAGGAAACAGGGTGCTAAAGCCAAGTACTGCAGGTCTAGCGCCAATCAATGCCTGAATAAAGACTTCTGAGGGAGTAACAGGTGTACTCCTTGGCTTTTTTAAAGCTGAACTTATGTACACATCTTAAACAGAGAAGATAATTGGTTCAAGTGAGGGTTCAGGGAGCCCAATCATGTGTGTAAAGAAAGTCCCTCTCTCAACAGGGATGGAGGATTTAGGCACAGTCTCCCTCCTGTTTATCATGCCACCCTTTCATTGATCTCCTGAAGAATCAGGACCATTTCACACCTCCACCAGGTAGACTGCTGCTAACAACCCATGCTTAATGGGTGTGGGAAGGGCTGCAAAGGTGTGGCTTTCACACACACCTGGTTGTTGTCCATTGAATTAGGCTATTCATGCCAGAGTGGAGTGAAACCAATTTGGAGGATAAATTGGAGGTCTCCTACCAAACTTCCTGTCTGAAGGAGTTACCTGGATGAGTAGTGAAATGTTTCAATCCTAAGAAAATAAGACCATGAGCAGAACACTTTGCTTTGCCGTGGCTCAACTTCCAGAAAATGGTGAGATAAAGGTTGGATATAAATCAATTAAAATTAAACCGGTTCAATTCAGTTCAAAGATTATTCTCAGTCAACGATACAGGTGAGTCAACAAATGGAACAATATACATGGTGTCTATATTTTTAACTACTGTACTAACATGATAGAGAATGTTATGCCTCTGAAGTGTCAGCTAAGACTCTAACACCACATGAATGTGGTAAATAGCACCTACCCTAGTTCTTTCCTCAACAGAACTTTAGATAGCTCAGTGGTTTATGTATCTGGCTGAGAGACTCAAAGCTCCCATTCTCCACTGTGTTTCTTGACAGGGACTGGACTCAATGATCCATTAAGTCCCTTCCAGCTCTGCAGTTCTAAGACTACTACTACTACTACTACTACTACTACTACTACTACTACTACGTGCCACAGACTCCATCTTCTGTTGTACTGATCACCTTGTACAAGTTGTAGAGTGAGTATGAGGGTGCCTCTTTTGAAAGTTCTAAATATGGTTATGTCTTTGCATAATGGATCATTATTTGAGCTTTCAAAGAGATTATGCAGTGTTAATTGTGGAACAAGTCAACTTTGTTGCTTAGCAATTTTGATTGATTCTGACTGATTGGCAATTTTGCCATTGCCAGGCACTCCCACCCCATGTGCAAGTACGTTCTAAACCAGGGGTCCACAAACTACAGCCTGGGGGCTGGATACAGTCTTCCAAGGTCCTGAATCTGGCCCCCGGGACCAATTGCAGACACCCCCCACCCATCCCCCACTTTGAGGGCAAGTGAGCAAGCCTGCCTCCGTGGCTGCTTCTATTGCTGAGGCAGTTCAAAGTGGTGGGTCTATGTTGCTTCCCCCACTCCCCCTACCCACCACCTAGATGATCACCTGGCTGGTGGGACAGTTCAAAGCGGGTGGACCACGGCAAGGTCCCCTGATCCCCCCACCCGCCGCCCAGATGATTGGGGCGCCGGCTACAAATGAGTGGGGGACTTTAAAACGGAACAGCTGCAGAGAGGTCCCCTGCTCCCTCCATGTCCCTGAGTCCCCACCCCTGCTCCTCCTCCACCCTGCCCGCCTACCTTCCTTGTGTGGCCACCGCCTGTGTTATTGTGGCTGTGAGGAAGGAAGTGGGCAGGCAGAGGCAGCACCAGCCAGCCTTCTGAGTCGGAGCAGCTGCGGCAGTGGACCGAAGGAGGGATGGACGGTGGATGACTGAGGGGGAAACAGAGCAATTTACCACTCATCCAGCCCCCTCCGAGCCTGCTCCGTGGAGGGAGGAGAGGAGGGAGACCAGCCATGGCCGGAGGCAGAGGCTGCTACCGCCATCACCGTTTAGAGATCAGCAAGGAGGAGGAGGAAGTGGTGGAGAAAGAAGAGAAGGGAAGGGAAGCCCGACGGTGGCCCGGGGCTGGTTGCTGGGATGCTGGCAGGGCTGCATTTGTCCCCGGTTGGTGGCGGGAGGGTGGGCGATCCAACTGAGCGCCACAGCCTGGCTGGGCTCGGCCAGTGAATGGATGGTGGGGGCTTTGGGCAGGCTTTCCTGCCTCCCCTCCCTCCTTCCCAGCCCTCGCTCCGTCCCTCCCTTGCTTGCAGTGCACCAAGCCGGGCTGGGTTACGCCAAGAGAGGAGGCAGCTTTCCCTCCGAGGCACAGCGAGGGTGTGATGGCCAGGGCACACAGCTGGATCCTCACGCAGTGGTGCCAGCCTTGTTGCCCCTGCTGCAGCTGCTGCTCTTCAACCTGAGAAGCCACCCAGGAGGCAAGGAAGGGCCCAAGTTTGCCTGGGCTGCTGCCTCCTTCTCAACGCAACAAAGGAAGGAAGGAAGGTCAGCCACTCCAGCTGTCGCCACTGTAGGATGAGGATGAGGAAGAGGTGCAGCAGAGGGATCCCAGTGGTGGCATCACTGGGGTCCTGGAGACATGTTAATCATGGGCTTTCCCCTCCCTTCCCCCTATTTCCATATTGGCGTTTTTTTGGACTGTGGTCCAGCCCCCAGTGGTGTCCTGGGGGCAGTGGACCGGCCAACTGTTTGAAAACTTTGAGGACCCCTGTTCTAAACCCACCGCTTTCCTCAACTTCATCATTGAAACTGACAGTATTAAACAAGAATCCTGGCAAAATGGATGAAACTGAAATATGTTTGCATATGTTTGCATTGTGGGAGTGGATGCACCAAAACAGAAGTGTTCTCAAAAGAAATAGGGACCCACAAACACTTTTTGGAAACCACTATTCCAGGCTTTATATTTACATGCTGTACTGATCCTGCTAATTCATGGAGGGGATTGCTAGCATACGTGTGTTAATTTTTCAACTTCAGAACATGGCCATCTACTCTGGAATGCCTCAGTCCAACAAATCATAGCACCTTATAGCTTTGAAGAGCATAAGAGTGCTGAAAAATATAAACTATATAACAGAAATAGGGGAAAATACAGAAAGGAGTCCCCCCCCAAATTGTACAGACCTCCTTGCTGTTTTTTGACCTTGCTGTGTTGCAGCTTGTAAGTCTGCTCAGCTTTGCTTGTTGCCCCTTTGGCCCTCCACCAAGGACATCCAGAACAGCATTACGAGACCTTGCCAACTATCTTCCCTTTGCCCTAATTTCCATGTGTCTAAAGATAAGTTTCCTCCTGAGTCATCCTTCCTCAGTGCTCACAGCGGGAAGGCCTCCATAACTTTCATCCCAGAGCAACAAATTAAGCTGGTTCCCTAAACAAGATGGAAAACTATACTCTTTCATCAGAACCTTGTGAATGAGAGCAGATCTGTCCTGCTACTCACGTGTTACTTTCCTTCCAGCTTACACAGGTTTTTTCTAAGTGTGTTTGTTTGAGCTAGTTTATGACCACAGCCCCCTCAGGACACGGCATGTTTACAACTTCCTGTGTCCCATCCTCTGATGCACAGCATTGCAGTGTTGCATACTGGTGTTACAAAAAAAAAACAAAAACAACCCACAGCCCTGCTAACTAGTCTGTTTACAAATTGCTACATCAGTTTGCATTTCATGTGCTTCACTCCGTTTTGCCCATTTCTTTGCTCACAATCTTAGAATTCTAAGTCACAGAAGTTTGGGTTATCGAAGATTAGGAAAAAAAATGGAAACAATGGATGGAAAAGTAGAGGGGGGGAATCAAGATTTCCAAACAAAAGGCAGAAGAAAAATACACCCTTTAGTGAAGTAGGATATGTTAAGAAACAGAGGGAAAGAGGGCAATTCACCCCCGCCCAAAGTGCAATAAGTTTCACAAACAGAGAAAATTGCAGCCCTTGGTGAAGTAGGTGAAGTAACATTTTCAAATGCCTAAAACGAAAACAACAGAAACTGCGCTCCAATCAAAGTACACTGAGAGCTTTACAAGGAGAGGTTCCAGTTACAAAGGTCAAGTGTTTTATGGTAGAAAATAGCTCCTCTGTGCAAGGTCAGGATGAGGACAGTTAACTTATGGGCCCCTCAGGGAAATGATCATATGGGGAAGGGAGGGACAATTGGCACCCTTTTTGTCATTACAGTTTTTGGTTTCCTCAATGAAGGCATTCATAGACAACAAACAGTATAAGAAAACCCACTGCAGTTCAACATGAATTGCACAAGATTCTAAAGATTCGTTTTCAGTATTAGAACTAGAGATGGGCACGAAATGAGTGATTTTTCGTTTTCGTTTTTTTGTTTCGTTACGCAACGAAAATGAAACGAATTTTTTAAAAACAAAACGAAAATGAAAACGAAACAACCAAATTTGCCGTGTTTTTCGTTTTTGTTGCAGCAGATGCATTGAACTAAAAAGAATGCTAACGAAACAGCAATTTTTCATTTTCTTGTTTCGTTACCTAACAAAACGAAAATGAATTTTTTGCAAAAACGTCACGAAAATGAAAACGAACCGAAACGGACCCCTAAACGACCAAACGACAAACGAAACACCATTTTTTGGAGTCGGGCCCATCTCTAATTAGAACATCTTGATGTTTTACCTTAACTTTTCCTGCTTCAAGAATGTTGCAAAACATAGTAAAGAGGCCTGTAAGTCATTTAGCTCTGGCACACTTAATTGGTTTCATTTGACTAGCTTCAAATGTCCTTTGAAATTTATAATACCCAATTACCTCCCATTATGCATGTAAGACTTGTGAAATGGACTTGTTTCTTTTGCCTCAAGCATAACTATATTTAGTTAACATCATAACTACAAAGGACTCAGCTTGCAGTTCCTTAACACAATACTATTACAGGTATTACCTTTCAGGGTTTTAGTTAGCACCGGTTTCATCACTGATTAGTAACTTAATTTTCTTCTTAAATTCTTTCAAATAAAGGGGGTGATGAGCAGAAAATAGTAAAGCTGATATTGCAAGCAAAATGGATTCTTTATTGATTTAGAGTGATAATTTACTCACATTGTACTCATGTCCTGTGAACTCCTGTGATGAGTCCCAGCATTATGATCCAGAAGAAAACGTATGTAGTTCTTGCCCTCTAGAAATCCAGTGAGTGTTTCTCCTGAACCCACAAGTTCAGCTTTGAAACAGGAATCCCTTTTCCATCTATATTTAGTATTTGCTTCTGCCAAGTTGTCAGGTTTCAAATATTTGACCAGATCATGTAATCAGAAGGGGAAAAAAGACTGCAGCGTTGACCTCATTACAATCACATATACAGTAGATAAGAATCAGCATCTCGCTGAAATGTGCTGTTTATTTTTGGATTTGAATGAATAGTTTCCTCCAGTATACACTTTGTTGCTATAAATGTCAAGTATACTCTGTGGCTGTAAGATACATACTAAGTCAAGCAAAAAGGTGTAACAAGTGAGCTCTTATGAAATTTGTTTTATGTCGACAGCTATCCTAGCAGATGCTTGTACCATACATAGCATGGAGGTGCTAATTATCTATTGCAGAGAATTTAGCAACCCATGCTCTGCTTCTGGACATCCCATAGACATCTGTCAGGTTATTACAGAATGAGAAACCTACTGGTCCCTTATTACATTCAGAATTCTCTACAAGGACCATTAGCTAAATCCCTTTTCCATGGCTCTCCCAATTCCTTCTCGGCCTTGCTTTGGACCCTGTAAGGAAAGGATATTTGCCTAAAGACATTGGTTAAAAGTTTGCTGTCTTGATTATGCAGATAGAATCATAGAATCATAGAGTTGGAAGAGACCTCCGGGGGCATCCAGTCCAACCCCCTGCCATGCAGAAACCCCCATCACATTTCTCCCAGCAGATGGTCATCCAGCTTCTTCTTAAAAACCTCCAAAGGAGACTCCACCACCCTTCGTGGCAGCATATTCCGCTGCCGAACAGCTCTGTCAGGAAGTTCTTCCTGATGTTTAAATTGAATCTCTTTTCCTGTAGTTTGAAACCATTGCCTTGAGTCTTAGTCTCTGAAGCCGTGGAAAACAAACCAGTCTCCTCTTCAATATGACATCCTTTCAAATATTTAAACATAGCTATCATATCCCCTTTCAGCCTTCTTTTTGTAAAGCTAAACATTCCCAGCTCCCTAAGCCGCTCCTCGTAAGACATTTCTTCCAGACCTTTAACCATCCTGGTCGCACTCATCTGGATCTGTTCAAGGTTGACAACATCCTTTTAAAATTGAGGTGCGCAGAACTGGACACAGTACTCCAGGTGGGGTCTGACCAGAGCAGAATAGAGTGGTAATATCACTTCCCTTTGTGTAGATACTATGCTTCTATTGATGCAACCAAGAATCACATTGGCTTTCTTGGCCGCTGCATCACACTGCTGACTCGTGTTCAATTTGTGGTCCACCCAGATTCCCAGATCGTTTTCACGTGTACTGTACTAGTTTCCAGCCAGGTGTCTCCCATCCTATATCTATGCAATTCATTTTTTAACCTAGATGCAGCACCCTACATTTTTTTTTGTTGAAACTCATTGTTTTGTTTTGGGGGGAAACTTACCATACCCACACACAATTAATCATTTTACTTTTTGTGACTTCTTAGAGCACCTAGTGGAGAGCTCTGCAACTCCTATTATCCACTCCTGTCTATATAGGCTAAGGTTGATAGGAACTATAGTGTAACATCTAGACAACAACCAGCTCACCACCCACTATACAAGCTGTCTTCCTACATCTTTCCCTAGTTACTGAATACATCATGTTAGCAAAGGTTATGGCATTTGAAATCTGCCTGCTTGGGAGCATTTGCAAGAATAATTTGGACACCAGACATATATTCAAGAATCAAACAGATAGGACAATGTAAGTTACAAACAAATCAAGCCATTATCACAGTTCAGACTTCCAGATAACCATGTCAAGGTAAGAATGAGACAAGAAAAAAAATCTGTAGCTTCCTTGCAAGCAATCTGAAAACAAGGGTGGGGATAATAGTGATGTGTCATTTTTTAAAATTTCAAATCCCATAATTCTCCAGGCACAAATTTGGGAGGCCTAGGTATCCATGGAAATGCTAGTCTCACTGCCTGTCAGGCTCCATTAAAGAACTGCCCCGCCATCTGCAACTTTAGTTTTTGTTTTGTTTGTTATTTGGCTAACTCCATGTTTTTTAACTGCTATTTTGTTGCATTGTTTGTTGTTAACCGCCCGGAGTTCCTTCGGGAAGATGGGTGGTATATAAGCTTAATAAATAAATAAATAAATAAAACTCCTCCAAAGGAGGGCAGTTTTCTTACCTGCTCTTCAAGTAGTCATCTGTGAATTTACATATTCGGTACTAGTGTGCTTGAGTAACAATCCTTGAAAACTTCTAGAGCCCAGTGATGCCAGTGATTTTACCCACTCTTGCTAGTGGGCATGTTCCCTCCACTGGCCCTCCCCACTTCCCTCTTTTCTGCTGCTGATGTAAAACCAAGGAAGAACAAAGGGACAGGGAAAGCAAAGTTTATTCTGGCTGCTCTGTTGAGGGCATTTCCCCATTCAGAGGAGTCAACAGAAGCTTGCATATGGATATGTGGTTTGTTCCTGGTAAACTAGCAGTCTTTCCCAGCCAGATCCCCATCTTCAGACCCCCTAGGCTAGGGATACCACACCAAAATCTCTCCCCAAGATCCTCACCTGCTCTCTCTGATGGTCTCCTTATGGAGGACTGTCTACTGGTAACAAAATCAGCACTTCAGCACCAATAGTCTCAATGCTATTGGGAGAGGTCAGTCAGGACTGACCTCTTTGGTCTAGATCTGCTACTGACAGATGGCTCAGGAGCAACCTCCTATGTTCTAGAGGTGCTTCCAAGTCCCCATCCTGGGCAACCTCTACATGAAGGTAGGCAATCTTTGCTTCTCCTTACTAACTATACTCCCTGCTTGTTGGTGTACAGCTCTAGTTGTTTTTTGAGTACCTAATTCAGAGACCCCAATGAACTGCACCTTCCAGACTTAGGCCTCCCAGGAAACAATGGGGCACTTCCACAGACTAAGGCCTAGCACAACAAGGAATCTGAAAAGAAGGCCTTCCTTCAGATCAATGAAATGTAGCTGTGTCTATGTAACTCCCAAAAATCTGCCTGGGGAGTTTTCGGGAGAATCCTGTAAGTATGAATCACCTCCCGTCCCACCAACCAAACTAAAAACTCAAATCAAATGGCACACCCTTTTAAGACCATTAAAATATCATGCAGGAACTAGGTTTAGAATATTCATCAAGCTGGGCACCACAAAGCCAATGGGATTTCCCGAAGCAACAAAACAAAAATAAAAAACTAAACAAAATTGTGGCTAGATCTGGTTTAAAACAAGGTGTTTCAAAATTGTAGAATCCATTTAGGGTAAGAGGTGTTGAACCAGGAATTGAAGATTTCATTCTCTTTTCTAATCTTGCTAGCCAAAGGGCTTAACAATTAAATCTACATTCCCTGCAGTGAAATGCAATACCTGCTACAGTATCCTAAACTGATTCTACAATTCAAGTTCAATACCCATATCTCTTCTGAACACTTCATTTGCATTCCTGTCTAGTGTTGCTTAGGCTATGTAACTTAGCATGTTCCTATATCCATACAGTATTTATCATAGAGCAACAAACAAGGAATGGTGTATATGTAATGTTTTTCCACAGCTATACTACAAGGACTGGGACTGTGTTTCCCAACCTGTTTTTGAGTCACAACCCACTCGTATAAAAGCCGAGCAATCTGTAAGGCATACACCATATTTGCATTTAAAAAAATAACTTTGCAGGATGGGAAAGAGGGCAGCACAACTCCATCTTTCCGATGCAATGTATACTGAGTTATTTCACACTAGTTCTTGCTTTCTAGTTATGAAGTAACCATTGTGCGAACTGGCATTTATTTCCATTGAGGGGTTGAGTCAGAACATTCTTTTGTATTTCACTAAGAATGCAGCAGTTGCTTTGGCATAATGGCTCTTTAAAAATACTTTATTATTGGGCCCATAATATACCAGGCTGCAGCAAACTGGTAGTCCTCTTTTCCCAAAATTAGTTTTACAAGAATTATTTCTAGGAAAAATGTATTGTTATCCTTGTATTTCCAAGAAGTTATTTAACATCAACTAGTTTCAGACAGAGATCCCACACAAAAATAGCTTTTACAGAGAAATATTTTATTATCCAAATTTTAGCATGTCAAGTCTAACATTCATTTTAACATTGGCGTACTATGCTACTGTGAATGTTAGCTGAGGTTGAGGGTCCCCTGCATGGCACACCAAGGTCACTGCCACAGCTGGTTAATTTCAAAATATTTCTTTAACTAAATAGCAGCCCACTCAGAGGCATGTTTTGCCAAGGGTACTCTTATCATTTTGCACCAGTTCCATTACACAGCTACAAAAATGGGATGAATTAAAACAAGCCTCAGCACTGTGTATAATAATGATATAAGAATTACGCCAAATCCAAGAGCCAATCTTGTCCAATATAAAGCGCTAGAATCTGCCCTTCCAACTCTTTCACATTCTATACAGTACATAGCCATCTAGATAAGTTAACATAACATAAATTATTCTACAAATGCATAAGTGGTACAGACAGTTAAAAAGCCTTGCTTCACTTTAAATAATGGAATTACACTCGACAAGAATTGGGTTTAACAAAAGCTAAAGTCTTTAATGGTTCCTCTAGAACACTTCGCCTACATCTGCCCTTTTATCGCGAAATTTGCTTCGAGCTTTTGTCCGAGCTTTGAATGCAGCAGAGTTGAACAGGTGCTATAGAAACAAGAGAAAAACAATAATTATAAATCCCAGTAAAACTAAATCAATGTTAAATACTCCTGAGGATTATGCATTTATCCTGAACATGCATACTTTAAAGAACTTGGCATTACTGAATTAGTAACAAAAGAAAGATTTGTTAAGGCTTGCATACATGCCAGCTTCAGTTAAGACAAATCCACAACATTCCAGATGCTGGAATACTGACCCCTTATGCTTAACCTAGCATAGGCAGGGATAACGTGTTGCAGACCAGCAACCAACAGTCCAAAAGTACTACACCTGTGCTACAATTCTGCACTGATTTACAAAACGAAGTTCTAAAGATGCAATTTTATCTTTAAATGACGCCATTAAAAAGAAACATCCACCACGGTCTGAAGCAGCTGTTAGACAGGATAACGCCCTAGTTCAGTGATGGTGAACCTTTTAGAGACCGAGTGCCCAAACCGCGATTCAAAACCCACTCATTTTTCCCAAAGTGCCCACACACCCATTTAACCTGAATACGGGTGGCTGGAAAGGGGGCAATGTTGGGTGCCCACAGCAAGGGCTTCGAGTGCCACCTTTGCACCTGTGCCATAGGTTCACCAACACTGCCCTAGTTCATGGAACATTACAAATGCTGCACACACCATTCTGCACCCACAGCAGCTAAATTCTATGGAATATGGATAGCTACACAGAGACTACATACTACAGTGGTACCTTGTATAACGTAATCAATCCGTTCCAAATCAAATTACGTTATACAAGGTTTCCGTTATAAAACTTCTAATTTCCCATAGGAATGCATTGAAACTGGATTTAATCCGTTCCAATGCATTCCAATGGCGCTAGGTTTTTTGGGGAGAGGGGGGGTGGGTGGGAATTCTCCCCCGCCGGCTCACCTGTTGCGGGAGGCGGGAGGGCGCACTGGCCTTGCGGGGCCGTCCCGGGAGCCACCGCCTTGCTGCCCCCGCCGGAAGCGGCTCCCATCACCGGCCTCGCGGGGCCATCCCGGGAGCCGCCACCGGGAGGAACCTCAGCATCCGCGGCGACGGCAAGCAGAGGACCCCTGCGCAGGTGCCAGGTAATGGCACCCCTCCCTGGCTCGCCCCCCTCCCTGTCTGCCGCCCCCTCCCCTCCCCTCCCCTCCCCTTTCCCTGACCGCCCCCGTCCTCTTCCGGCCGCAGGTGGTGGATGGAGGTGGGGGGGGGCGGATTTTTTCCCCGTTGTACGGGTTTTTTGTTGTACGGACCCTCTGTTATACGAGGGTCCACTGTACTGGCTTTCACTCTGCTATTTGCATTGCTGCATTTTTGCTTTATTTAAAAAAAATCATAGCAAGCTAGGATATAAACATTGAAAAGAATGATGACTCTACCACTCTCAATATATTATCAATTTAATTAACCTAACAACATGGTTTAGCAGAATAGAAACAGTAATGCAGAGACTATAAATTTTGCTCATGTAAAAGGTTTCAGTGTGGAGTTGGGTTGTAGCAAAGTACAGCCCAAATTTCAGCTAATGGGGTTTTGTTGTAGATGTGTTACTAACTCTCCTCCATCCTCTCTTATCTAAAATTCATCTTCCTCTGCCTCAGTTAGCACTCAGCACAATTACTGAAATTCATTCCCAATGGCTTCCCACACCAGACTATGAGTAAGAACAGAATTAAGAACAGGGGACTAAACTTGTGGTTCCCAAATATGGGCCCCAGATGATCTTTTACAACAAGTTCTAGAAATCCTGGCTGGCACAGTTAGTGTTGAAGGTTTCTGGGAGTTTTAGTCCAAAAACATCTATCCGAGACTCAAAGTTGGAAGCACGTGCCCTAAATCCTCGTACCTGTTTATGCTGGCATAACACAAATGGTGTTAACACTTCAGGTCAACTGCTTGAAGAAATCACCATAAACGCTATCCTTTGGCAGTTTGAGTGGTACGATGCAGCATGCAACTCAGACAGGCTACAAATGGTTTCTTAATCTGGGACAAATAACCTCCAAGCGTTGCATTATTTACATAGCAACACATAAGTGGATTTCAGCCAGTGGTTCTCAACCATTGTTCCTCTAGACATTTTGGAATTCAATGCCAAGAATTGGTTCTCATTAGCTATTCTGACTGCTGCTTCCGGGAATTGGAAATCCAAAGTATTTGGAGGGGCAATTTTGACAACCACTGTATCAAATGAAGGACTTCCTTTAAACTGTTTGCCTAAAATAAGCAAGTTGGAGTAGATGTTATTTTACTACTCTTATAAACCCCCTAGAATGGCAAGCTTTGAAAGTTTGGTAAAGCAGTCTTGCCAAGTCTTTCAAGTCTTCCTTGCCTGCATTTCCAAAGCACCTTCTTCCCTCTTAACAATCTATATAAACCCATATATCAAGTATTGAGCAAGCACTTCTGAATCAGGTGTCCATGTAGCTCTACTTGTGTGGCATTGGCAGCTATAAGAAACAAAACCACAAACTTGGTATTAAAGAGTTTCTTTCTGGTATAGCTTTTCCAAGAAGGTAACACAGTTAAGATAAGCAGCAAACACAGGCAAGCAGTAAATCCAAACATAGCCAGGCAATTCCACTTAACAGAAGAGAGGTGAGCATACCCTTTCAAAACGAGGTATCTTCATGTTTTTAATAGTTGCTTCATCAAGCACCAGCGGTGGTCCAAGTTCAAAAACATTTCGCAGAAGCTCATTGGACTGCAAAGAACAGTAAATCGCTATGTGATGTATCAATGTTGCAATGTTAAGTATCAACAATTCACATCAATAAATTTAAACATAATTCTATTGTGTTAAAACTGAGGTTGCGGGAAACACCCAAAGTGATCTAAATTTCTTATCTACAGCACCTTGTAAATGAATTACAAGACAAGCATTTTGGCACTTTCCTCATGTACGAGGTGGAGATGCACTGTTTTCTAAAAATTTTTCTAGCAGTATGCATAGAAACGTAACTCTTATTTCACAACCAAGGGAACAAAATGTTTTTTTTTAAAGAGCGCAAACCACAACAGTAAGTACAGCTCTGATCTTCCATCCAGTGTTTTCTAAAAGGCTGAACTGTTTGGCTCCAGAAATTGCTCTTTTCGTTACACACCCTACTGATCCCTTCTCAGTGGTAGCAGTGGAGTTTGAGAAAGGGGTCTTTACAAGTCCCAGAATTTCTCAGCCAGCCTAAACACTAAAAGTCAAAATTCTGCACTGCATCTGCTCATAACAAGTACTGTTTGAAACCATATGTGGGGCACGTGTGTTCAACTTAACCTGTAGAGATGAAGGTTCTTGATGAAATCTAGCCCCTTTCTGCCAACGTCAGGGAGGTCTTACGGAACTTGCTTTTCTATTTTTAATGAGGGAATAACATTGTGGAAAGCATTGCTTGCCTCATATATGGTCTAAATGGACACCTGGACAAACTGCATGGTTTATTCCTCATCTCTTTTATTGGGGAAAGAGTGTGCAAATCATGTTCGGGAACCACCCTTCCCCTTCCACCAACTTTGACAGTTTGGATGGATCTCTGCTTTGAGGAAGAGGCATCAAACACCCTCCCTCATGGGTTGTAGCAAGGAAAAGCCCCAGTAAACTGTGATAAGGAAATAACTGTTTGCGTTCGGCAATGTGGTACTTAGGAACAAATAACTCAAAGCAAACAGAGAAGAAGATTGTTTAGCTTCATAATATACCTGTAAATGAAACTGCATCCCAGATCCTAAGATTTCCTTGAAAGTATCATAGGTTTGCTTTTTGACCCAGCAGTCAATATACATGCGCTCCGGCCCAAATTTGACTGTTTCAGTAGGAAAATCCTGTTCCTATGAAAAAAAGGAACAATAATTTAAATATAGTTTTATAAATACTATACAGCTAAGTGCATAGCTACAATGCAAGTTAAGACAAGGCACTTGTCCCTTACTAGGACCCAGATGCTGAACTCTAACTTAACATGCCCCACCTACAACAGAATTAGGGATGTTGAAATCCATTTGGAATATTGCTGCATCTTAACTCACATTGTTGCTAGACAGAGAACTGTCAGAGCTAAATAATACATAACTTTTCCAAACAATATGGCAATCCCAAGTCTGGCTGAGGTCATAAGGAGACATGGAGTATGCTGATAACACGCAGCTCTATGTCTCCTTTTCCACCACTGCAGATGAGGCTGTCCAGACCCTCGATCAGTGCCTGGGCACGGTCATGGAATGGACCAGGGTCAACAGGCTCAGATTCAACCCCGACAAGACCGAGGTTATGTTCTTTGGGGCTTCCCCATCTGGCTATGGAGGCCCAACACCCACTCTGGCGGGTGTTTCCCTCCGGCCTTCGGACACCGTCTGGAATCTGGGCGTAGTCCTGGACCCGGCGCTCACCATGGAAGCCCAGGTGGCCGCTGTGTCCAGGGCTGCCTTTTTTCATCTCCATCGAATTGCCCAGATTTGTCTATACCTAGATGGGGATTCCCTCAGAACTGTGCTGCAAACGCTGGTGATCTCGAGACTGGACTATTGTAACGCGCTCTACATGGGGTTGCCCTTGACTCTCCTTCGGCGACTGCAGCGGGTTCAAAATGCGGCAGCCACATCACCCCAGTTCTGGCCCGCCTGCACTGGCTGCCCGTTGCGGCCCGAATCAGATTCAAGGTCCTGGTTTTGATTTACAAAACCCTCCATGGCCTAGGACCTGACTACCTGACAGAGCGGATCGACCAGCGGTCAACATCGGCCCGCCCGACTAGGTTGTCGCGGGCGCACATGCTGCGTGTGGCCACGTCCAGGGAGGCTTGGAGAACATCCACCCATGCCCGAGCCTTCTCTGTGGCTGGCCCCACCATGTGGAACCATCTTCCAACAGAAGTGCGCCTAGCAGAGTCCCTGCCAGCCTTCCGGAAAGCTTTGAAAACTCTCCTCTTCTGGGAGGCTTTTGGTTGATTCAATTAAAGTTGTATCTTATTTTTCCCCCCCTGCCCCGCCATCTGCAACTCTGGATTTTATTGTTCTGTTATTTGGTTAACTCTGTGTTTATTTTATTTATTTTTATTTATTTATTCAACTTATATGCCGCCCACTACCCAAAGGTCTCTTTTAACTGTTATTTTGTTACATTGTTTGTTGTAAACCGCCCAGAGTTCCTTCGGGAAGACGGGCGGTATATAAGCCTAATAATAATAATAATAATAATAATAATAATAATAATAATAATAATAATAATAATAATAATAATAATAATAATAATAATAATAAAGTCTAACCCCCTCTTCTCCCTACTTTAACAAGTTCAAGTTACACTGGTAAGAGCAAAACAGAATACTTTACAAGTCTCTCCCTAGCTTTAAATTAAGCTGCTAAAACCTACTAGCATGAACATTACAGCTCTTGGAAATTTATTAGCTATCTCCTGACAGTACACCACCCCCAAAAAAGCACTAAAAATTGATGGCACTGCTAAGAACACTGGAAACTGAACAAATAAGAGGAAGATGTCAGCTGTATACCTTAGCAGTAAGACAGGCATTGATCCTAAAACTGGCTTTCCAAACCAAGTATTTTGCTAGATTAAATTTCAAATAGCTTTAACACTTATTACTGTTTACCTCAACAGCTCGCAAAACATCTCTGAAGACAGACCGTTGTTTCCTTTTGTCTACCTTTGCACGGTGCTTATTTCCATCAGTAGCCAGAGCCTTCAATTTCTGTGTTAGAAGCTCCATATCTTCGTAGAAGAAATTCTAACCAGAGGGAAGGAAAATAATAACGGTTATTTCTGGTGTCACTTAGTAGACAAGACTCATGTTTCAAAACCTCTAGCCAAGCCCTTCTCAATGGGGATGGGCTGGCACATTTGAAGCAGACTCAACACAAAACAATTCTTCACATATCACCTTATAACAAAACTTACACATTCCTGATTCTGTGCCTATTTCCTCCATATTGTATTTGTGGCCAAAAAAAAAAAAAAAGGTTGAGAATGGCAGATCTAGAATACAAAACCTATCAATGATTTCGTAAATCTGTTCATCTTGTTTTTCAACTGAACAAATGGTAATACAAATCGCTAATTCAGCAAATCATTACCTTATTAGAATTTTAAATGTGAGTAATTTTAATATGGATCGTTCAACAGCCCCGAGCCTTCCCTTTATATAGGGACACAATTTCTAAAGGCTGTATTTCTTCATTTCACCCATTTCCGCACCCTAATGCTCTGGAGACAATTTGCTTATCACAAAAGCGTCTGCCATGCTGACAGCAACTAATTAATGGGAATTTTTCTAATTAAAGTAGCATGTAGGAGATTATCAATACAGTATATTGTGTAATTCTAAGAACATTGTTTGAGGAACAATGTGCAGGAGTTGATGTTATTAATAAGGTCTGAAAGATGCTATTTACCACAATCACATGCCATCAGATTAAAGGTTTGAACATCCTTTTCTACAATAATTTTCCATAGCACAGACTCAAACTGAAGTAAAAGTTTTAATCACATGAAACAATATATTTAAATAATGTGCAATAGATGGGCCATCTTGACCCATTTACAGTTATTCTCTTATCCTATGTGGTCAAGACTTTTTCTGGCTACCTTCCCAAGACAGGCAGAAAGACAAGTTGGCTATTCTTCAACACTGTCAAAGGAAATGGCAAACATTAATATAAACACATTAAACTCCAAGAAAGCAAACTACGGAAGTCTGAAACAATTCAAGAGACTTAAAGTGAATCTTGCAGCAGAAACCCAAGTGTCTTGCATCTATTTGTTATTGTTGGCATATGCCTCTGAAATATTTTTAAGGTAGCACTGTAGCCGTATACACAGACAGCAAGGCAAAAAGCCATGGGTAAGATTCTAATTTATACCAAATAATTTATTAGTTGAGATATGAAAATGCTGCATTTAAGTCCAACATCCTCCTAATAACAGACTACGCTTCTGTTCAGAGTATGAGAAAAACGGGGCCTTCACCCCACCAAGTTTCAGCCAAAACTGCATCTCCAGAAAGCATTATTCTTTAGCAGCAGGTTTTCCCACCGCAAGTCACAAAGCAGGAAGGAAACTATAAGTGGCCTTACAGTATCTTCTGATGTTGGGCCATGGGTGGTAGAAAATATGGACCCCTGCTGCTGCCCAGCATGACTACATGCTTTTATTGTTTAGAACAGCCTTCCCCAAAAGTACACTATCTGCAGCTGATGGGATACATATGGAGAGGGCCAGGTTAAGGAAGGCTGGTCCAATATTCATTGATAAACTCTTGTATCTCAATCAGAACACACCAAATGTCGTAATAAACATTATAAAACATCATTATAATGCATGAACTTACCTCATCTGCTTCTCTTGCCAACTCAAACAGCAAAGCCAAAGTTTCCCCAGCAGCAATCCTCATGTTTACATCATCACAGGACAGCAGGATGGGAAATTTATGCAAATGCCTAGGAAAATAAAGACCATCTTTTCTACCAGCTGAAGACCCAAAGGACCAGATGTCACCCCCTTTGGATGGGATTTTTATACCCAGGAGGAGTTAGTAGAGAAGAGAATACATACATTTCAAGTTTTTTCTTCACTTCATTCATGGGGCAGATGGTCAAGAGAAGAGTCCATGACAAAAGAGCGCTGATGTGAAGAACTGTATGCTGGGTGCTAGGAAGACCATTTGAATTTCTCTCCTTCTGATAGGATTTTGTGAAGATGGTTTCCAGACATTCCATAGTTGAATATAACTCCTGGTTTTAAAAACAGAAGGTCAACATCAGCTTCTAAAAAAAAACCTTATTTGTCTTTGGGTAAGAATATTTATTTTAAAAGTTTTCTTACTGTAATATCATCTGTGGCAATAAAGCAACAGACTCCCAAGCAGGTGGCACACTGAACAAAAAGAAAGGAGAAGTTAATACCTTTGATTTTGAGTGCAGCAGGAGGTCTTACATAACAATATGTACTCACAGCATGACAAACATCTAACAGTGAACCACAGCAGACTCTGTCCCATTGGCTTAAATCTAATTAGCTTAGGCCATCTAAGACCAGCTTAAGTCATCAAACATTCACCTGTCTTTTAAATTCAAACAAGGCAATATGCTTGCTTAGAAAAATAACACTTTATTTTAAGTAACTGCTTAGCCAACCACTATTCAACCACAATCTTAAGTGCTTTTATAAGAAACATGATATTGCGACATAATGTTGACAGTGCTAGCAGATATAGGCTAATTCTGCAGCAACAGTACCTTGATCTGCTGCTACTGACTATAGTGTTAAACTACAAAAGAGCATCACTCCAAGTTCCCAAATTCTTGCCTTGCTACCAAACCAGTTTTAATGTCCTCACAATTTGTTATTACTGATGCAAGAAGAATTGAGTTAAAACTGATTTCTTTATCACAGGCCTGCCCAAAACGTCAACCGCGGGCGACCAGTTGCCCGCGGTGCCTTCAGGGGTCGCCCGCAAGGTCCCTGTGTTGTGGGGGAATCCCCCCCACATCGGTAGCGGTGGCAGTGGGCCCGCTTGCCAGAGACACCGAACAGACCCAACAAACCGGCCTGGGCCCGCCTCCATGGGTGCTGGTCGCACCACTGCAACCACCGCCCCCCCACCCACCGACAACCTCCAACCCTGCCGCCGCCACTGATTACCCTGACCCCTTTCTGCCGCTGACCCCAGCCCCTGCCGCTGCTGACATCACCGACCCAGTGGACCGCATAGTTCAGTGATGGCGAACCTTTTAGAGACCGAGTGCCCAAAATGCAACTCAAAACCCACTATTTTTTTTTTTGCAAAGTGCCAATACAGTAATTTAACCTGTATACAGGTGGCTATGAAGGGGCAATGTTGGGTGCCCACAGAAAGGGCTCCAAGTGCCACCTTTGGCACCCGTGCCATAGGTTCGCCATCACTGGCATAGTTTATCACAACCATGATCTATTGGGCAACAGGGACTCTTATGTTTAACAAATAATTTGAAAATAGTTTAGTCAGTGAAATATACTAGCAGCACAGCCTCAAAAACCTTACGATATTGGGGGGGGGGAGTGGAGTGGGGCACAGTGCATCTAATTGCGGATAGTATATCAGCTCTTTGTCCCAATTTAAAAGGGCCCAATGAATCGGCGGGGTTTATTTAAATGTTGACTTAAAACAGTCCCACTGTTCATTACAGCAAGCTGACAATTTGACATTAAAATGTTCAATATCGACTTCATACTTACAGCTTGCCTGCCTTGTATACTTGCTGATCCATCAGAAAGTATCTTCTTCAGAACTGGGGAAAGGGTTTTGAACACTTCTTCACTTTCAATTCCTGACCCGAGTTGCACACAAAGTAGACAAGCCAGTTCTGCTGCTGCACGCTGTTCATCACTCTTTCCTAATTACAGGAAACCAATAAAAGCTTGCTGTAAAACTAATCTGAGGAGATATGAAATCTGACTATAAACAGGCCTACCATGGAAGAAAATATCGCTAAGTGTTACCTTTCTTGATACAGCGTTCAATGCTATCAGTTAGTGTAATTCTTCGCTCCAGGATGAATTCATAAAGTATTTTTGATGCCAGGGCATTTTTAAGACTTTCAAGGGCTGACTGGCGTGTCTTTGCACTATTAGGAAAAAACACAGAGTCTGCGGTCAACTGTTGGCTGAAAATATGTACACCGTTCATCTGTTATTTTTAATTATGACTCATTTTCTACTCCTGCCCCTTACAATAACATGCACACACTCTTGCTTCACAGTCTTTTGCCCTTCCTTGACAGCAGAGCAAACTACTGATCCCACAGTTCTTGGAAAACTAAAGGTGAGAACATGGTAACTGAAAACAAAAATGTTACCATGCCAAGCAATGAGTTGTTTGGCAAAGATTTAAACAGAGCATGTTATACAATTGCAGAAACTAAAGAAAACCAAAGGGTCACTGGGTTCAACCCTGTCAGTGCAGAAAATCCATAGTTAAAGCATCCTTGATAGGTGGCCAGTTAATCTCTGCTTAAAAAATCTCCAGTGAAAAAGAGGTCATCACCCCCAACTGCCTTAAAACAGTTAGTGTGCACTGTACCAGCCGATAACAGTATGATTTTTTATAAAACATTCTACTAACACCCAAAGGCTTGCTCAAAACCATGAGGACACTGAAAGATGATACTATGAGCTTGGACCCTTTGAGTATTCTTTTTCTAGCTAATAATACCAGCCACCAGTAGAATAAGGCATGGGAGATCCTTGATATGATTACACATAGTAGCTTCCACAAACTTTTAACTCCCAAAACAAATTATCAGCAACATCTCCTAGAAACATTTTGCCTCCTGTACCTCTTGTCCAATGTAAGCTCAATGAATCCCTTCAGTTTATACTCCAGGTCTTCGTGGGTTGCTTCCTCATCCACTTCAGGCCCTAGTTCAGAGTTAAAAGATTATATATTTTAAGCTGGAGAAACATTTGCACAAGCTGATTGATCACTGCTTTATTATCATGAGAGAATCGACTGTATATCTGAACTGATCTCCATTATTCTGTTCCACTCCTCTCTAGCCAGTTCTACAGTTCTCTCCCAAGCAATCCAACTGGACCACATCATGTTTAAAGTGATCACAAAATCACATTCCATGGTGTTTGGGGGCTTTAACTGTTACTATTAATCTTGCCCCTAAACTGTTATTTTGTTACGTTACTTACTACCAGTGAGTCAAAACAACACACAAACTAGCTGGACCAATAGTTTTCTCCAACACATGCAGTTTCCACATTCCTGTCAAACTTACTGTCAAAACATCTCCCCAGAGCATTTATGCAAATGAATATAAGAACTTCTGTGTAAAAACACTGGATTATGAGCACCAACACTTGTAGCTAATCTGTTTAATAAGTATTCTAATTAACAAAATAATGTGGCCTTTTCCTCAATGGCAGGATCTGTAGAAGCATTTCACAGGAATTTACTGAGCTGCTTTGCAGTATCACCACCAGCAGCTACACTAAATCTGGTTTTCCTCTTCCCTGAAGAAACTGTGGCGGCAAATGCCGAGGTTACTACTTCCAAATCTTCTGCAGGCCTGTTTCTATCCCCACCCACCCGTTTATCAGATATTTCCATTTCTTTCTTCGCATTGCCATCTGTTTCCTCCAGTTTCTATTTTTACTTTATCACCCTTTCCTGACTACGTATCTTCTTTGCGGAGCTTGCTGATCAAAACCACGTAGGGCTTTGTGTTGCAGATGCTTAGAGGCCAAGAGGAGCCTTGTTACAGGCTAGCCACATATACACTGACTGAACAAACTCCAACTATGCCCTTCTGTGCATGTGGAGCCAAAGGAATGTCAGTGGTTTTGTTTTAATGAGCTTGGACTGCACTATGATGTTCCCACATAGGAAAAAAACAAAGATTTGGAATCCTCTTCAGTTGCTGAAATTATCCAGTGTTTGTGTGCCTGTACCTGGTCTTATACAGTGCGCAGGTAATTACTACAAGCTTTTATCATTCTAAAACAACAAATTCCTTTCTTATCCAGACAATCATTTCAGAGATGGACACTGAAGCTGATTTACCCTCCTCATTGAAGCTAGCAGGATCACTGAAGCCACTACAGTGGCTCATAGTTTCAATGGATGCATCTTCGTCACTAAAAGGCTGCATGTTTCTGTGCTGGGCACCTAGGAAAACATATGACAGATCACATTAGTACCAGGTAAATGTTTAGACCAGATTGTCTTATGCAGTCCAACATACTGCAATAGTCTTTTTTTTTTACCACTAAAAGCTAAGTGCATTGCCCTTGATAGACCTATTTAGTTCCAGAGAGACAAACTGACATCTGGTTTCATTTTGACAATGCAAGCACATTTCTACAACCTACAAAAGTGCTCTAACTTAATCTGGAAGCACCCCGCCTCTCAATGAATTGATGTCATCAGTTCATAAGTGCAGGAAGTCATATTAATCTCCCAATACGCATAAATCACACAGATAGTACACTACTATAGACATAAGGACCAAACACATAATAATTAGAAACAAGAACTTACCATGTTGTTGTAACTCAACTACCAATCCTGCCCTCAGCCATCTGGAACACCCTATTAGGACGAGCATCATTCTATGGCTAAAAATAAGTCTGCTAGGGTAGGATGTAGTAAAACAGGAAAGCCATACAAAATGATTTCTGGCTTTCTTTTAATGTAAACCAACCAGGAATTGACTAGAAAAAATGAGAATTCTAGCTTCCTCCTCCTGGTTATGCAGTATATGGTGCAAATCTAGTACTTTATACTATCTACATTATGTACAGATTGCTGTGGTGCTGCTACTGGATACACCATAAGAGACAGGTTTACACAGTTTCACAAACACCTGATTTGCATACTCTGCATTGCCTCAGTAAACTGTAAAATGCTTACACTAATTTTCAGCATCAAAGCATGGTTATCAATGTATAAGAAAGCCAAAAGAAGCTTTGTACTTATCAACAATAGTTATGAGCTGCAAAACTGGAAAATACAGAACTGCCTGAAAAAACAGGAAATGACCAATAAAACTGCAGAAAGATTGTTGCTTGCTTACCACAATGACCTTGTAATATCTTATTACTGAACTATCAATAGTAACATACCTAGGCATTAAAGCCTCACTAAGCTGCTTTAATTATCTAATGACTAACTACTCCCAATGAGGTAAAAGTCACATTTTAGACTGGAATGTAACACTTGTTTAAACTTCTTGTTCACATGTGTTTATTCAGCAAGGGGCATTATTGGAAGACATCTGTCACAGCCTACTGCTCAATTCCAGACTTCTGAGAATCAAAGTTTCCTTGAGGGAGCTATTTAAAGGGACTACAAGAAATCAGCTTTTGGAGTTCCCCTGCACTCTAAAATATACTAAACATTTTTAAAATAACTGTACAGCATGCAAAGGCACACAAGAATGAAGCAGATGAATCCATAGGCCCCCTTCCAGCCCTACAGTTGTATTATTCATAATTGGAAGCAATACAGTAGTACCCCAGTATCCACTGGGGATTGGTTCCAGGCCTTCCGGTGGGTAAGAGAGAACACCTGCTCACCCACCTCCAAACTGCTGTTTCCTGACAGTAGCTTGCTTTATGTCTGCTGTTTTGAGGCAGTAGCTTGCTGTACAGGTGCTATTTGTGACAATAGCTTGCTTTGTGGCTGCTGAATTATTTAATTTTTTCCCTCTGAAAACCGTGAATAACAATCAGTGGATACGGGGTCCTACTGTACTTAAGAATTTTAATTTTGACACTCTGCTTCCCCCACAAAAAACCCCAAGTTTAATTGATTTCAATCTGCTCACTACAGCTATAAATATTTTATCCAACTGCTTCCAACATTACCACGTTAGCTATAAAATTACTTGACTTCACAATGTGATTAACTCCAGCTTTAAGGTCTACATTATGACACATTTCGTATGCTTAACCTTCGCAATGCTTTCTCAATTCGTCTGCAACCCCCACCCCACCCCACCCCACCCCCAAGGAGACTTGATGCTGCCGCCCACTTTCAGAATACGCAGAGCCAAGATTTCGACAGATCCTTCTTCTTCCAAGCTACAGGTTTCCTCTTGGTACCCGACCCGGCAGGGACTACAAAAGGATAAGGGATGCGGCAAAAAAAAGGGGGGAGGCGATGTGAGGCTTTTCTTATTCCCGAAGAGGGGGGGGCGGGCAGGTCCAGAGAGAGAGAGACAGCGCCCGGCCAGGGCATCGGGGGCTGTCACCTGTTGTGTCACTCACTATAAGTCGGTCACGACTGTAACGATGACACAACACACAAGCCACACCGAACACCACACAAAAAAGGCCCGAGAAAAAAAACAAAATGGACTCCGCGGCTCACGTGACGGACGCGTCGCTCGCCTGGACGGGGCGTCCCTTCCTAAGGAAAGGAGGGAGGGAGGGAGTCCATCGGCCACGCCGGGAAACGCGGAGGCAGGAATAAGGGGGCTCGCGTCCCGGGGCCTCGCCTCCCCCGGAACCAAGATCGCGGCCAGCCCCAAACTCCCGCCCCAAGGCCGGCGTCCTCGAGGCCTCCGAGCTGGCGCCCGCCCTTCCAGATGGTGGGGGAAACAGCCGCCCATTTCCCCCCGCCAGGCGCCGTCGGGGCCTCACCGGGTGTTCCGCGCGGGTTCCCTCCTCCTCCTCCTCCTCCTCCTCCTCGCCGCCTGGACTTCGGCATGACGGCCCCGGCGAAGAGCTTCCACGCGGCTCCTCCTCTCTGGCGCTCCCGCGCTGGGGTCTCGCTTGCCGGCCCGGCCTGTCCTTTCTTCTTCTTCTTCTTTTGCTTTTATAACCCCCCCTCCGCCCAGGCGGCAGGGACAATCAGCCGATGGAAGAGCAGGAACGTTTTTTACTATAGAAACGTCTCTGTGAGGCCGGCTTCCCGGACCGAGGCAGCGGATGTGATTGAGGGAGGCAAGTACTCGGCGAAGCTGTAGCAGCGGCAGAAATCCCCGTGGAGGCCCGTGAACGGAAACGATACATCTTTCTCCTCTCAGACGCCAGGAGCTGAAGGCGGAGGGCTGCCGCTGCCGCGGCTTATATAGCGCGGAGGCAGTGACGTCGAGGGCGCGGCGCCGGAACAGCCAATGGCGACCGCGGTTCACGAGGCCCGAGGGCGGGAAGCCTCGCGTCGACCACTGGGAGTTGTAGTTTTCGCTTCTCCGTCGCCGGCATTCTCTGTCGTTCGGAAGGGCGGCGCCTTTCGCGGAGCGGTGTTTTAGCGCTACCAGAGGCCTAAGGGAGGGCTCCAGTTTGCGCGGCCTGCTGGGAATTGTAGTCTTTGGCCTGGCGGGGGCCATTACGGGACAGCAAGGCCTCACGTCTCCTTCCACGTTCCTACCCTTGTCCTCGAATGACCTGCTGACGCGGTCGACTGTTCCAGCAAGAGACGGAACGGAGGCGAGGGTTATGAGTTGGCGAGGACCCAGCAACTCCTGGGGGGGGGGAAAGTGATTGCTGGAATAATGTGAAGACCAGACTGGGTGTGTGTGGATGGATCGATGCCAATTACGTTATTAGAGCATTCTAAGACAAGAAACCCGAGCAAGCCACGTATCTAGAGTGTTCTTAGCATGTTTTTAAATTATGCATCACCTAGGAACACTGACTTTTTGCACGGATTTTTTACCTCCATCCACATAGTGAGGAAACAAAAAAACGATACCATACTTGTTTGCCACCGGCAGTCCAGCCTGTACCTGCAAACTGAAGGGCATAGATTAGAAACCCAAAACTCGAACCGAATTATTGTATTTTGACACCACTTTCCTTTTTTTTTTCCCTGGCAGTAATTGTATGTAACAAATTTAGTAGTGAAAGAGTTACTGCCTTTTCATGATACCGTACCAACAGTTGTGTCATGATGCAGCCACCTCTGTAAGGTTAGCATATTTTTTAAAGTGGTCGCTCTGATGGTTAGTTGAAATCCTAAAATGTTTATTTCAGAAATTCGGTCAGTGAGACTTTCTCTGGTTTGTTATGGCTGAAATCTGACTTAAGGAATTTCCTTGAAGGAAAATAAAGATGAAGGATGGCATCTTAAGGATGTGCAAATTTTTTGTAGGGTGGCATTTACGGAGTGTGATTTTTAATAGACATCTAGAGTTGACAGAAGTCAGTACAAACTGAAGACTAAGACAATTGCTGTCCCTCTCCTTATGTCTATGTGAGGAGACAAATCTTACGCTAAACTAAATGCCCCCCCAGGGTTCTGAATCTGGCCCCCGGGAACAATTGCAGACCCCCCACACACACACCTACCCCCTGCTTCGCGTGCAAGCCATCCTCCGCAGTTGCTTCTGTTGCTGAGGCAGTTCAAAGCGGGGGGGCTATGTCGTTTCTCCCACTCCCTCCACCCACCGCTCAGATGATCGGCACGCTGGCTAGTGGGGCAGTTCAAAGTGGGACGGCCACGGCCCTCCTCCTCCTCCACCCTGCCCGCCTGCCTTCCTTGTGTGGCCGCCATCTGTGTTATTGTGGTTGTGAGGAAGGGGGCAGGCGGAAGCAGTGCCAGCCAGCCTTCTGAGCCGGAGCAGCCATGGCAGTGGACCAAAGGAGGGATGGACAGCAGGCAAACGAGGGGGAAACGAAGCTGGGGCCCCAGAGATGCACTGATCTTGGGCTGATCGTGGGGGGCTCCGCCCACTTGCCCCTCCCTCCCTCCTTTTTTTCCATGTCAGACTTTTGGGGGGGCTTTGGTCCAGCCCCCAGTGGTATCTGGGTGGTGGTGGACCGGCCCATTGTTTGAAAACTTTGAGGACCCCTGCGCTAAACTATACTATAGGAAGCTGGACTTTCCTGTGTGAGGTGACACCTTTCTTCCCCTATTCCCAGCTGGCACCATGACCAAGTTGTTCAGCATCAAGGTGTTTTTGTGTTATTCTTGCACAGCAGCAGTGTGCAAAGACACTATAAACAACCAAAATACTATACAACTCAAATATCAGGAGAGGACTGTTAGAGAAATAGAGGACGTACACTCTTGGGCAGTTCAGAATAAGGCATCTGTGCACCTTCTTGTTGCACAAATTCTGATGGCAGACCACACATTTGGAAGAAATTCCTCAAATGTATTGTGTTGTGTAGGTAAGGCAGCATGGGGTTTTAGCTTCTTTTCAGAAGCCCTTTCTCCAGCTTTTCAGTCTATACAGCAATTCCTGACCTTAAGAGTGCTGAAACTTCAGTTCACGCTTGCTTGAAGATGGCACAAGGATCTTTTAAAAGTATATAATGTGTTCTGTAAACAAGTACTGTACTTGAAATTGTATGCTGCAACTGTATTATGAAAAATTGACACAATGACCACAAATGCTAGCCCATGAGAGAATAAGAGAAACCTTTGACTTTTTGATTTTCTATACTTGTACAGGTATCTGATACAGGGCGTTTATGCACGACCCCTAAGCTCCGCCGCAAATGGCTGCAAGGTCCGGACCTTAAAAATGTTTACCCACCAGCTCCGGACTTTGCAGACAATTAAGTGCGACCGCCCACTTTAGCAAGACCAAACAGCAGTTTTCTTGTACCTGCTTTTTGGAGGTGACAAATATTTGATCCGGTGTAAGGATAGTGAGTGCGGGGCTCTCCTGGCTTCCGTTTGTTCTTTTTTTGCGCCCCGCCCCTTTAAGAGATCTGAATGCTGTAAGAAGGCATTCTTTTCTTTCTTTTTTCTCCCTCCCTCAGGCAGCCAGCAACCAGGAAGTGCGGAGGGGGGTGGGGACAGAGGAAGAGCGAGGAACCCCTAAGATCTCTGGTCCGAATTTAAGTGGCCAGCGGATCTTAGGGGTTGTGTAAAAAGGCCCTAAATCTGCTGTTTCCGTCCACCAAGCCCCTCAGTAGTTTTCTTTTCCTTGCTCAAACTAAAGATCTCCAAGTAGATGCATGTGATGCATTCTTTTGTGGTTCTCTATATAGGCTGGTACCTCTGCTAGAAGTGATTTGCTTAGCATACTTTTCCTTTGTTTACAGCATTTTAAAGTAATTAAAACACTGGGTGAAGTTATGCTGATATTACATTTAACTGAATGAGTCACTAGTGAAGGCATTGTGGATTTGTAGGGAACTGGTTTATCCCATGATGTTTAATGTCCAAATTTTAGCTGGTGTATTCTTTTGGACACTGCTAAAAATGGAATGTAATTCTGTAACTTATACCATAAACAATCTCTTGTTGCCATTGCACTAAACTGATGAATGTGTATGTGCTATAAAATACTGAGGTATTTCTGGTGAGTCTGTTTTGTGTGATTACTTAACACATTTCTCAATATGATGTCAATTACTTGGAATGTGTACAAACTCACTCTGTCTGTCATTTCCTTTGAAGTCTATTAGAGACACTCATTACATCATCTTTAGTAATTAGTAATTATCCCAGCATGATGTGAAGCCATTCACAGAAAATAGTGATGACCGAAAACTGTTGTGTACGAAATCTGGATACTTTTAAAATTAAGCTCTAAAAACCAGTGCAAAGCAAAGCAAAGTGTTCTGCTTATATACTGCCCCATAGCACTCTGGATGGTTTACAATTTTAATTATGCTGGCTACACAATGAAAAACATTATACTTTCTTCAGAAACAGTCAAATCGAGGGAGTCAATTTTCTTTTTCAAAAAAGAGCTATTTTTTCCTCTTAAGATTAAATCTTTGTTTATTGAAACTTCCAGCGAGTGTTGATTGTACAAAAATGTCATGTAATATTAAATGTAATAAACAAATAAACATTCAAGTGGGGGGGCTTTGATGGAAAATAAGGTTTCCTCATTTGATATTAACATTTCAGAACACATGAGTGTTGTAGATGTTATTTTTGTATATTCACATTTATTTTTCACAGATCTAACTTTTTAGAAATATAAAAAGCTAATCTGAATGAGAATTGAATTTACTTTTATTTAAACATCTAAGCACTTTGTCATTTGTCTCTCATGCAGTGACTACAAGCAATTGGCTTACTCAAGGTATGATGCCTGTCTGTTTTGAAGATACACGGTTATGGTTTTGGCTTCGCAGTGCCCTCTCATTATACTGTGAGCTTCAGTGTTAGCATGTGCCCTAATTAAAAGAAAAAACTCAACTGTCTAATGAGAATTGCAACAGCAGTTTCTCCTTTGGTCCTTTTAAATTTCTCAGTGTGGTGGCTGATGAAATTGAATTTGCTCAGTTAAAGTAAGGGTCAGCCCCAGGGTTGACTGAAGACAATATGGTGCTGCACAATGAAATCCATTCCACCACCACCTCTCCGTGAGCTATATTGCTGTGGCTGAGAAAGAGAAAACTCTGCAGTTGGTAGGGAAATTGCATCTGACTAAAAGGCCAGGAAAGGGAGATCTTTGTTTTCTTCTCCAAATCAATAAATATGTATTGTTTTGTTCATAGCATCATAGCTTAAGCTTGCTGCATGATTTTTGAATGTGTGATATGAGAACACCACTCCAGTGACTGTCTCAAAGCTATAATTATTATTCATAAGAGGCATGCTAAGTAAAAGAGTAATTTTATAGGCATGATGTACTTTTTTAAAATGCATCTACTACTTTGCAGAAGCGTGCCAGAGATTCCAGAAGGATATATGCTGCAGATACAAATGATATTCTCTTACATCTTTTTAGCCTCACAGAGGACTAGAAGTCAGTTTGGTAACTTTTTAATATGATTGTGTGCACAGTAGTAGAAGATAACTGCAAAGTCTTTAACATTTATTTATATTATTCACATTTGCTTTCTAATAAAAGGGCTCTGGGCATCTCATTACCTAATAATAACAACTTTCAAAATTACAATGATAAATATATAATAAGATGTACAATCAGAGGTCCAGGAAGATTAAATAAAATGCAGAATTTGAACACTAACAATAATAAACACTTATGAAAAATAAGCATAACAATTAAATTAAAACCTGCTTTTTATAAACCAGCTTGAAAAGCTACTGCATAATTAGAGAAGCTTGAGATAGGTAAAAGACCTTGATTAGAGATGGGGATGAATCAAAACATTGTGATTTTTCATGATTTGCCAGGGTTGACAAATTAACAACTTGATGAACTGATCAATTTCCAGCGACAAATTGACAAATCAATTAATGACCCCTTTAAAATGCTGTAAAAAACCCTGGAAAAATATCAGTTGAAAATTAATATATCACAGAAATCCACCCTTTCTTAATTCCCATTTCGTTGGTCTCTTTGGGCCTTTTTACACGACCCCTAAGATCCGCTGGCCCCTTAAATTCGGACCAAAGATCTTAGGGGTTTGTCGCTCTTCGTGCATCTTCACCCCTCCGTACTTCCTGGCTGCCAGCTGCGTGAGGGGGGGAGGGGGAAAAAGGGACAGAAGAATAAAGCCTTACCTCCCGGTGTTGGTGGACGCTGCAGGGGGAGCCCCGGTCACTTCCTGGTTCCTCTTAAAGGGGCGGGAGGCAAAAAACAAAAACAAAAAGAAGCGAGAAGAGCCCAGCACATCCGCATCAAATATTTTTCACCTCCCAAGAGCAGGTACAAGAAAAGTGCGCTGGGTCGCGCTTAGATGGGCGGGGTCGCACTTAATTGTCTGCAAACTCCGGACCTGGTGGGGAAACATTTTTAAGCTCCGGAGCTTGCAGCCATTTGCAGCGGAGCTTAGGGGTCGTGTATAAACACCCTTTGTCATTGCTTTGGGGCATGCTATAATAGCACCTGGCTGCATTCTAAAATTAGTACTGTATTGGTGATGTACAGTGATTTGATGCTGTCAAGTATTGTAGCGTACAGGCAGCTATGAAAGGAACTATAACTTTTGAACAGATTCCAGTGCACATGTGGTCAATGTAGTTCTGAGTAATTGCACAAAATTAGGGTTTAAGTGGTTTATAACTCTGCTACAACAGTGCAATTAAAATATTTTAGATTTCGCCATATAACTGGAGATTTGATAAAACAATATTAGTTATGTTCCATATGTGGTAATTGTTCTAGGTTTAAATATTATTATTAAAGATTTGCCTTTCTTTTACCTCCTCAACTGAATTATCTGTACTGTTATATACTTTTTGTACACAGTTTTGAAGGCACATGGGATAATATAAGACCATGTTTAAAAGGCTGTCTATCAATCCTTACCACACACCATTATGCAGACATGGGCTCCTTCAGCAGCCAGCATGAGTGATGAATTCTGAGTGCTGTTCACCCTGAAATCTGCTTTCCACAATGAGACATATTAACAGCTTGCTGACTTCCAGGCCTGTGTTAAAGATAAATCAGAAGCAAAGTTCTGACAACAAGGACTGGAGGGGGGGGGGAAGACTGCTAGTTGATTTAGTTCTAGAGTACAAAATGTGTGACCATACAGATGTTTTTCAACAGCTGCTCCCATTAATCCCAGCCAGTATTGTCAATGCCCACTGATGACATGTTGAACACCTGGAGAAATCATACATTTCCCATCTGTTCTATAGACAACAAACAGGCAGATAACCCAATGGTCTGACTCAGTTGAAGTCAATATCTTGTGTACCCAATGATTGGGTCCTGAAACATGGCTTATAAAAGGAGAGAAAAACAAGATACAATAGTATTGGCAAATCAATTATAATTTAATAGAAAGAAATGCAGGTTGCTAATAAAAGTATCAGGGGCTATGACACCAACTGTAACCTTGATCAGGATTTCCTGTTCCCCCTGAGCTTTGGTGCAATCCTCTCTGTATCTGGGAGAGAAATGGATTTTTCTAGAATAGTGTATCACCGCATATTGGCAGGCGGCAAGTTCAGGGGCCACCGTGTCAAGGCCAGCTCTTTTCCAAGTAGGGATGGCTGTTCCACATTCTGCAAGGAAATTTGAACATTCAGTCCAGTAAACTGTTCTCTTTGGGCCTTTTTACACGACCCTTAAGATCCGCTGGCCACTTAAATTCGGACCAGAGATCTTAGGGGTTCGTCGCTCTTCCTCTGTCCCCACCCCCCTCCGCACTTCCTGGTTGCTGGCTGCGTGAGGGAGGGAGAAAAAAGAAAGAAAAGAATGCCGGTTTACCTCCGTTTTGTTCCCGGCAGCATTCAGATCTCTTAAAGGGGCGGGGCACAAAAAAAGAACAAACGGAAGCCAGGAGAGCCCCGCACTCACTATCCTTACACTGGATCAAATATTTGTCACGTTCAAAAAGCAGGTACAAGAAAACTGCTGTTTGGTCGCGCTAAAGTGAGTGGGGTCGCACTTAATTGTCTGCAAAGTCCGGAGCTGGTGGGTAAACATTTTTAAGGTCCGGACCTTGCAGCCATTTGCGGCGGAGCTTAGGGGTCGTGTATAAACGCCCTTTGTCAATCAGGGAACAGGCTGAAGCACAGTTGTCAGCCAATCCGGGTCAGGGGGAGCTCCAAGAATTTTGGGCAGGGAAATGGTATCATAGAGCCTGTTTATACATTTGTCTTCCAGACTAGAACTTGTGGTTCTCCGCATGTCTCTTGTAGACATCCTGCTGTTTCCCATTAGTTATCAGGAGCCTGTGTGACTCTGAGATGTCATCTTTGTTTCTGCTTGAACAGCTGGAGTTTTGGGCAATATTTTGTGCAAATAGCCCCCATGCATGCTGGGCTGACTTCATCCTCTGAATTTTTTTCCTGGCAGGGCTGGCTGCTGCCTTCCCCTCCTAAGCTTCTGAGAAAGTGCTGCCAGCTGGACCATTAAACCATTCTTGGGTATTGGCTTGTTCCAGGCGTGAGAGATCATCTTCCCTTCTGAAAATGACTCAGCCGGGTGGGTAAGATATCTCTGTTATAATGCAAAGTTTTTGGCCGTATTTGGTAATACAATGGAGAGCCATGAGCCAATAACTTAGCAAAATAACTGATCCGCATTTATTGATGTGAATCAATCCAGGTGTCTGCAGTTTGCTATGAGAATATAATAAAGAGCTCCTGCGGTTTCAAAGTTACCATTGCACCACTTGCTTTTCCAAAGCCATCATTCATTGGAGGTGCAATGTCTCAGTTCAAGTCATGTTGCTGCTTAAGATGAAGGATAACAAACTTCCCTCATAGTTCTATTTAATGTTGATTCTTACGTCAGCATTGGCAACAGGACAGCATCTTCTATACCTGACAATAATAGCTTAAAGGATGCAGAAAAGGACAAGAGGTACACACAATCTGTAGCCTGTCAAAGTACCTCTTCCCAAGGTCATCTGCTTGTGGCACCAGAACCTCTCAGTATTCTTCTTCACATGACCATGCCAAAGAAGGCCAGAACATCTTTGAGAGGAAGCTAGCTTTTTTTGGGGGGGGGACTAACTCTCCGAAATCACCTCCCAATGGAATTATGCCTGGGGGCTCTCTAATTTAGAGAGGCTGAAGATGATGCATCTATTTTTGGGACACCTTTGTCCTGTAGCCTCCTCTGAATTTGTTTGCTCCTGTATTGCTGCTCAGATTCATTGTGCCATTTGGTTTATTTTTTATCTTTATGCATTCATTCAATTTCTATCCCACCCATCTGGCAGCATGACCACTCTGGGCAAATTACAACATCAACAATAAAAGCAAGCCACCAGCTAGTTGTACACCTGGTTTATTTTAGCATGTTATTGCTGGTTTCTAGTTGTAAATTAATAATTCTGTTCTTGGCTCTGTTATTTTTTGTACATCATGTACGTCTTCTTCTTCAAGTGCCATGTCCTCGTATAACATTGGCATTCAGTAGTCTGAACTGGTTTCTATCTCAAGTGATTCTAAATAGAGCAGCTGTGCTCACTGCGGACCATTGACTTAAGTTCTTAAGCCAGAATGTTCTTCTATGCCCCAGGCCACACTTCCCATCTATTTTTCCTGAAAGGGTAGCCTGCAGCAGATGGTATTTCTTATTGTGTATTATGTGTCCGAAGTATCACAGTTTTCTTCTCTTTTTGGTATTGAGGATTTCTAGTTTTTATTCATGTGCTGAAATACAGCCACATTAGTGACTCTGACTGTTCAAGGTATCTTCAGAATTCATCTGTACATTCATATTTCGAATGCTTCCAGCTTCCTGCATAAAGTGTAATGGTCCAAATTTAAGTGTCAATAGTTTAATGGCATGTCCTACCTCTTCCCTCATGATATCTACACCATCATCTGACTCGACACAATGGTCAATACTTCTGTTATCCTTAAAGATATGTTCTATAGTTTCTTCCAGCCAATTAGAATTGTCCTTATCAACATCCCACGTTACTCACTCACTCTCCCCACTACAGTAGGAGCCCCATATCCACTGATTCATTATCCACTGATTCAGTTATCCACAGTTGGCAGAGGAAAAAAATAAATAATTCAGCAGCCGCAAAGAGCTGTCACAAAGAGCCGCTGTAAAGCAAGCTACTGTCATAAAACAGCAGCTGTAAAGCAAGCTACTGTTACAAACAGCAGCTGTAAAGCAAGTTACTATCACAAAACAGCAGTTTTGGGGACAGTTGGGTGTTCTCTCTTATCCACGGTTTTCATTTTCCACAGGAAGGCTTGGAACCAATCCCCAGCGGAAACTGGGGTCCTACTGTATATACCTACCAAACCAATGTAATTTAAAACAACACAGCATTAAAGCAAAAAGCAAAGGGTTCTGCTTTCCAAATTTTTCTGTGTAAATGATGCTATTATTTTCTAAAATCATGGCACTAAAAATTAAGTGGCACTGTATACATGGAAGTAAGCCTTTCCCAAGGGGTGGGGGTGGGGTGGAAGAGAACACAAATTGACCTTGCTGCTTCCTTTCCTTTCTGTATCCTGAAGACATCTTTCTGCTTTATTTTTACAAGGATTGGACCCTTCTTTTTAGCACAAAAAGAAACTTAACGGGTTGCTCCACCCCCAAGCATTTCCGTGCTGAAACGAAGCCTCCAGTCCTTGCAAAAACAAAGCAGAGGGGAGTCTTCAGAACATGGAAAGGAAAGGGAACAGCATGGGCTAGGGGGAAGGAGGGCTCAGAGATGATTTATTATTTTTCTTAATTTGGGGATCTTAAAATTGGGGGCATCTAATATATGGCAGTATCTTATAGATAGAAAATATGGTACATATACCGCCCCATAGTGCTTAAAGCACTCTCTGGGCGGTTTACAATTTATTCATGCAGGCTATATACCCCCCCAACGAGATGGGTACTCATTTTACCCCCCCTGGGAAGAATAGAAGGCTGAGTGAACATTGAGCCGGCTACCTGGGACCCCAGGTTGTGAGCACAGTTATAGTTGCCATATAGCAGTTTAACTACTGTGCCACAAGGCTCTTTTTCAGGCTTTTCATTAGTATATGAACAACACATTTAAACATAACCAGGCGTCACACTGGCCACATCACTTTTCCTCATGATACACTTGGCTTCAGCAAAACCAAACAAAAAAAAAGACATTTTATGTGTGGCTGATACCCTGAGTATAAATAGCAGCAAGTGGTACTCCAGCCTTCTAAATTGATAGAACATTTACAGCAACTACTTTCTTGAAAGCTCTAAGTGTTGAAACGTGCCACATTGAGAGTATAATACCTTAGTCAATTGGAGAATAAGCCCTTTGAACTTAATAGAGATTGCTTTTGAGCACACTTGTACAGGCTTGTCCTGTAAATGTATGTTGTGCTATATTTTAACAGCAGCTGCACAAAGGGAAGAGAAAGAGATTTGGAGATAACATTGTGAAAAAGTTGGTCCATAGCAAAGTGCGCGTGGAATGGGCCGTGTCTGGTGACACTGTGTACTTTCATTAATATGATGTTAATACAGAGGTTGCTCTCCCTAGCTCCTTCATGAAAAGAGGCAGCCTTCCCAATGCCTCTCTCTGTGTGTGTGTGTCTCTCTCCCGTCCACCCCTCTCTCTGTGTGTGCATGTCATTTGCTGAAGCTTCCAATGTGCTACCTTTATTTTGTATCATGACAGCGTATGTCAGGGGAGCCTGTGACCTCTTTTGAAGGGAAGCACAGACCATTTCAATGCAAGTTTTCCCACGAGGATTCCAGTTGTCACAACTTTGCCCAGTCTGTCATCTCGATTCCTCGGAAGGCAGATGTTCCTGACAAACCGGTGACAAGGTGTTCTCATCTCTGGGATTTTCTGTTGTGTAATCACAGATTGTTACCAAATCAGAAGTCTCCATGAATTGGAGGGAAAGCATCCATAATTGTTTCTGGGCAGAGTTTTTAGAATTCGGAGGAGTCCTATGAGGAGATAAAAATACTGAAAGCCTTGAGACAGCATTGTTTGTCAAGGATTACTATTCTCTCTGTACTAGCCTTCCTCAGCGTAATGCCTTCACCCCCAAGACAGCATATATCCAATGGTGCCTTTCGTTAGCCAGTTACCATGCTGTCTGGGGAGATGTGAGTTGTAATCTAACATATTTGGTGGTTGTCATAGGAGTTGCTGGCTGATATGCAAGACAAGCAGAGGCAGGAGGCCATAAGAAAAGTTGTGGCTGAGAAGTTCCATATGGTTTCAAGTGGATGATTCTTTGCAACCGCATATGCTGCGGTGCTGACACTGTTTCTTAAGTCTGAAATTGGGGAGGGGGGGAGCAGCCTGACATACAATTCAGTTAATTCCTGATGCAGTGCTGTTTTTAGATTGGAAAGTGGACAATGGGCTCTCTAATCATCATCATACTGAGCCATCAAGTTTATTCCATCTTATAGTGATCCTCCCACGTATTAAGCACTCTTAAATGGTTTACCAGTCCCTCTTTCTGGTAATAAATCTGGTGGCAGGGCATGGAACTCCAGGAGCTACAGGTGTTCTGGGTATTTCCCTCTCCTAAGAGACACAGTGGGGATTGGAACTTCTAGCCCCTGGCTTCATGACAGGTGCTCTAATTCACTGAACTATATAATTGCTGACAAAGGCCCTTTGTACACGACCCCTAAACTCCGCAGCAAATGGCTGCCAGCTCCAGAGCTTACAATTGTTTCCCCACCAGCTCCGGAGTTTGCAGAAAATTAAGTGCAACCACGCCCACCTAAGCACGTCCCAGCGCACTTTTCTTGTACCTGCTTTAGAAGGGTGAAAATCCCCAGGTCCGGATTTAATCTGGTGAGTGCGGAGCTCTCCTCGCTTCTGTTTTTTTTTTCCCCTCCCGCCCCTTTAAGAGAAGGGGTGGGAGGCAAAAAAAAAAAAAACCAGATGTGAAGGAATCAGGACGACGGGGCTTCGGAGGTGAGCCTGCATTTTTTCCTCTCTTTTTTCCTCCCTCCCCTCACGCAGACAGGATCAAGGAAGTGCGGAGGGGTGGGGACGCAGGAAGAGCAACGAACCCCCAAGATCCCTGGTCCGAATTTAAGTGGCCAGCGGATCTTAGGGGTCGTGTTAAAAGGCCCAAATTCAGGTCCCTATTAAATGTGATTGTTTATTAAAAGCTTCATGTACAGTACCTATCTCCGTTCTGCACTTAGATGGGCAAAAACATGTATACATTTTCTGTACTTTCCGCTCCCATTCTCTGAGTGCAGCTTTGATAGTATGACAATAGTTATCCCCACTCCCAAAAAAAATTACAGTCAACATCTTTAGCTATGCCTTTTTCACTTTCCCTTTAAATAATGGATAGTGTTAAGAAGGCTGAGTTGCTGCCACCTATTGGTTGAGAAAACTATCTCCACTTTGCAGCACATCATGATTTTTTGGTTTATCATGCCACCACTTTCACTGCTGCCAAAGTGCTGCCAGTTAGCTTGAGGGCAGGGCATCCTGCTAATGATTAAGATCTTACAAATTTCTTCTTAAGGTGACTTGATGTTTTAAGCTGAAAGTGTTTGAGCGAGGCTCTTAGTATGCAGTACTTTGTCTCAGTTCTTTTTTTTTTTTGTATAGGGCTGGGTAAACTAGATGTGGAGGAGACGACTCATCTGGGCAGAGTAATGTTAGACACAACCCTAGTAAGGGAAACATGCGGCAAGGCTATGGGAGGAAAGTCCTAGAGAAGTGATGGCAAAACGTTTAGAGACCAAGTGCTCAAAATGTGATTCAAAAGCCCACTATTTTTTCCACAAAGTGCCAATACAACAATTTAACCTGGATACAGGTGGCTGTGAAGGGGCGATGTTGGGTGCCCACAGAAAGGGCTCTGAGTGCCACCTTTGGCACCCATGCCATAGGTTTACTAACATTGTCCTAGGGCCTCTGCAAGAGGATGGTGGCAAGGTACTACCGCCACACCATAAGCTAGGGCCCCAGGTTAGTCTGATAGGAGACCCTCATTTCTGGCACTTGGGTGCCAGGTGCATTGTAGACACAATCTTCATTTTATCCCCAATGCCCTAGAAGTTGAGTTGTGCTGTGACATTGTACAATTGCAGTGCCCAGTGCAGTGGACATGAAGGATGTTACCATAGGCTGCCCTTTCTTTCTTTTTCTGGCAGTTGCAACATTTTCTCTTACACATGTACATATGTGCATGCTCTTATTCACAAGTGCACACTGCACTGGAGTAGCTCCATGTCTGGGGGATTTTATAAGAACAGGGATAGTGGCTAGAAGCCCTTTACCTTTAGAGACAGCTTGCTAGATGCCTTGAGCAGATCCGATCTTGCCTGATCTTAGAAGCTAAGCAGGGTTGGGTCTGGCTAGTACTTGGATAGGTGACCACCGAGTTATACTAGGTGCTATAGACGTTTGGAGTAGGAACTGGCAAGCTACTCTAGGATTCCTGCCGAGAAAACTCCATGGACATGGGGTCTTGAAGTGTCAGTCATGACTGTAATGACACAACAACAACAACAACAACAACAACAACAACAACAACAACAACAACAACAACAAGATTAAAATGTCTAATATTTTTAAAAAGAGACCCAGAGACCTTCCTTGCATGAGGGTGTGGATGCCAATGCCACTTCTGTGTTTTGGATTCAGATTTCAGCAAGCTCCTGAAATGATGCTGTTGTTGCCTTATTTATATAGCAAAAACAAATCCATCATTTATTGATTCTCTTCACTAAGCATCTTGGGTCACAATGATGTTATGCACACTTACCTCAGAGTACTTTGCTGCTGAGTTAATTTGCATAGGTTGCAAAGAAGGGATGTGTAAAATGTTCTTGGACTACAGTTCCCTTCATCCTTGAGCAGTAGAGCTGGTGGTGAATAATGGGAATTACAATTACAACAATATCTGGACTGTTTGTCATCATCCCCGAATGGAAACATGATTGTGAAGCAGGGATCTTTTGAGTATCTTTAGTGCAGTTTTGTTTCCACGATTGCATTGTTAAAAAGATGGTTTTGTTTAAGCCAAATTTTCACCACTAGTAAAGGTAGAAACAAAGAATCATGAATTTTTCCTTAATTATAGACAGGTGCCCAGTCGCTGATTAAACTGGTAACGGACCTGGCCTTACCATTGGACAGAAATGCTCCACCCATTTCCTCTAAGTGGGAGTTGGGGATGTTTAACAAAGGGGCAGAAAATGGTTTAATTTACTATTTGTTTTCTTTGAGAGATGGTGCTTGATAAGCCTTGTGGTGCAGTAATTAGACTGCTGTACTGCAGCCTACGTCAGTGCTCATGACCTGGGTTCAATTCCAGGTAACAGGCTCAAGGTTCACTCAGCCTTCCATCCTTCCAAGGTTGGTTAAATAAGTATCCAGCTTGCTGGGGGTGGGGCAATGTGTAGCCGGCATAATCACTTGTAAACTGACCAGAGACCGCTTTAAACACTATGAGGTGGTATATAAGCAGCACACTTTGCCTTTGAACAGTCTTCTGCCTCAGGTACTAGAATATGTTGAGTGGCCTAGGATAGAATGCACATTGCCTTTGCTGATAGCGTAGTGTCATTTGCTGCTCTGCCTCAGGCAGCAAAAAAGTCTGGAGGCAGCCCAAGCTAATGACTTGTTCATTCTCTCTCTTTATAGAAGAAATAAAACAATAGAGGAAACTGCCGGTGACAGCGCAGAGTTTCTTTCACAAGGGAATATTTCATTAGCCCTCTGCCACTGTTTATGAGTTGAGGAAATGTATCCAGGTGGCTTTTCAGTTTACACAAGCCTATCGTGGCATTGCTCTGTCAGACTGGCCTCACTTAAGAGGATCGGGGGGTTGTGAACTATATTGATGCTTGGGAAAATTCCAAGCAATCATTTATCCAGTAATGAGGATGGATGATGACTCTTAGGCAGTATTTTGTGACTGAAGGCCTATTCTGGCTGACTCATTGCTGATGAGGGAGTTACTGGAGGCCATTGCTGATTGTTATAGCCTTAGTTTCTTCACACTCCTTGATGTCTCGTAGCTCACAGTAGAACAGTGAAGTGCAACCAGATGAGTGAATGTTAACAGCTGTGAGATGAGCGGCCAGAATGGAAAGGGAGTTGATAATAGCTTGGAGCTAGGGCCTGCCAGACACATATTTGATTAAATAGCAACTTGTTAATGGCGAGAGCTGTGTCTTTGGAAAAAAAAATACCGACAGTGCCAATTATCAGAAGCTCTGTCTTCTTCCACAGGGCAATCTCGTTGGTTTCCTTCATTTGTAACTCAGGTGGTATATGTACAGTGTCAGGTGTGGTAATTGCCAAGTTTCTGTTTGTTCCACCTTAGGCCCTTCAGATGTTTTGGATCTTAACTCCCACAGCCCTTCATCATTGGCAATATAGGCTCAGAATTCTGGGAGTTGCAATCTAAAATATCTGGAGGGCTGAAGATATCCCACTCCTGACCTAAAGTATAAGCATTGGATGCCAGTCTACACACACACACACACACACACACACCCCAAACCAGAGTTATAATTCAGTTCAAGACTTCCTGAATAGTTAGGCAGCAGAAATTTGGCTTTCTTTTCTATAGCCGTGAGGCTAAAATGATAATATGGAAAACTGAGAAGTATTTTGTTTGTGGATTCATGTCTGTATGAAACATCCAGGTGGCAACTGTTAATTCAGCTATGTGTACTTGGAACTTAACACCATTCTACCCTTTCCTTAAGTGCCTTGAATCATTTGAAGAAATATATGTGGATGCAATATGTTATATATACAGTATGTATTTCAAATAAGAAAATGTGACCATCAAAAAGTGCAACACTGTTTTTACTGATTATATGCCAATTGCATTGGGAGGCTTTTCAGCTGAAGAGGAAGCACACTACTAAATAATACTTCTGCAAACCTTGGGGTGCCCTTCACCGAAACATGCTGGAATGCCCACCTGTCTTGTTTTTTTGAGGGGTCGCCCTGTTTTAACTGCAATTCTATTTCTCCTCAGAAGCTGGACATTATCTCAGAGGAAATGCTAAAGAATCACAAGAAGGAATCACCAGCCTAAGGCTTCTGGGCCAAGTTAACCTCTACAAAAAACCACATGACTACCCAGTTACCAACCCAAAGACAGTGAGATAAGCACAGGTGTTTTATAACCATAGGACTTGGACAGACTGTTTTCAAAATACCACCGGAGACACAAAGGCATAGGAATGCATTTGGAATAGCAGTCTGCTGTATTCTGAATTGTTCATTTAGGGCACTCTCCCCCCTGCATGGGCCATGAACTGCCTCCATATTAGCCTCTGCAAAGTTATAGGAAAAGGCACAGACATTTGTCTTCTCTTAACTATCACAGCAAGCACTATGATTTAAATCAGGCAGGTGCTACGGAATAAAGCAGGCGGTGTCATTTTTGTGCACCATCTCTGTGTGGGGCAAATCCCGTGATTTAGAAAACTCTGTGGGAGCTTCCAGATATAAATGTGATGCATATGAGAAAGTACGGGATTGCCCCCCAAACACCAAACTAATAATACAGTGCCTTGTAAATTTTCAGGCTAATCACAGGCAATCACTTGCGGTCCACTTACCCGGAGAACATTTAAATGCTCATGAAATAATAAAGCAAAGCAAGCTGTGTTCATCATGGGATAATCACATCCTCTAGGTAGAAAGAAGCATAAGAGAGAGATTCAAAAAGGGCATTCAACATCTTACCAACACATCCTGTCCCATTCTAAGGAGTAGTGGTCCTATCTGGACAACTGGAAGGGGGCAAGCTCCTGGGGCCCCCTGTCCCTTTCCTGGGGCTTTGGAAGGGCTCATAGAATCATAGAATCATAGAGTTGGAAGAGACCTCAAGGGCCATCTAGTCCAACCCCCTGCCATGCAGGAACCCCATCACAATATTTCTGACAGATGGCCATCCAGACTCTGCTTAAAAACCTCCAAAGAAGGAGACTCCACCACCCTTTGTGGCAGCATATTCCACTGCCGAACAGCTCTAACTGTCATGAAGTTCTTCCTAATGTTCAAATGGAATCTCTTTTCCTGTAGTTTGAAACCATTGCCCCGAGTCCTAGTCTCTGAAGCCATGGAAAACAAACCTGTTCCCTCTTCAATATGACATCCTTTCAAATATTTAAACATATATTTAAATATTTAAATAATATATTTAAATATTTAAATATATTTAAATATATTTAAACAAATATTTAAATATTTAAACATAGCTATCATATCCTCTGACAGTAGCAGCAGGTGGGTGGGGAGGTGGGTGCAGCTGGCTGCTGGATAGATGGCGGCATTCAAAGACAAGGTAAGCGGCCACTCTCCAGGAACATCAAAGTGACTTCCCATAGGACAGCTAGGAGGCAGCAGGGAATAGGGGTTTTGATAGCTCCCACGTACACTCATTTCATTGTGAGGAGGGCATACAGGCCTGGGGCTACAATATATGGTTTGCCCCAGATTATAGCAACCCACACTATCCCACTGGCTGTCAGGCAAAGATCCTTTCCAGGTCAGCTTTTAAAGCAATAAGTGTCTCAGGAATGCTTTGTTTATTAAACTTAGAGATTCTGAAATGTTTTTTTTAAAATATTTATATTGTTTTTAATATTTGTATTAGTTTATTAGTTTTTAAATATGGTATCTATGCACATGATATTCTAGAACTGTTTACTGGTGGAGTATATATACATACGTACAGAATTTAAGTCTATAAAACGGGGGGGAAACTAGCCTATTTTCAAACAATTACTGATTTGGCCTAAACTGCCCAGAAACCCCCACCCCATGTTGCCCCTGGACATGTCCTGAGAAATGAAATTTTAAAAGTATGTTTTTCAAGTCTAGCATACCAATTTTGCTGTCTATAAGACACCCCCCATATATAAGACGACCCCCCACTTTTCCAACCCAAAATTACAGTTCTGCAGCTGTGCGGTTCTTACCTCAGCTTATTCCTGTCTATAAGACAACCCTCGATTTTTAGTCCAACAGTTTTAGACAGACATATAGTCTTATACACAGAAAAAAATAATGTATATTGTTGATGTAAACTATGTTTTTTTTTTCAGAAGGGCCAGAAAAAACTTTAGGGGACCTTAAGATGATTTCACCTGATAAACCATGGACTCCAATCTGCGTCTGCTCAGAAGCCAATCCCGTTATGTTTAAGAAAGCAACTGTGCAGGGGCTTGCTGGCAAAAGAGATATTGCTCATCGTCATATGATGAAACGAGGAGCAGACAAGAAATTATATTGTACAAAGAAGCATTTCAGATATTGAAAAAAGCTTTCAAGTGACACGTAATTCATTTTCAGACCTGTTTGCCAGAAACATGCTTGAAAAGCATACTTGTCTGAGACCCTCAAAGGTTTAAATTCAGTTGTTAGATTCCTGTGTAGAATAGAAGTCATTGAACCAACTGATTAATGGCAAGTTGCCATTTAGAGGAATCAAAATGATGTGATGAATCTACTTCAGTTGGGGTCAGTGACTGGTACATTTTACATACATTTTTTAACCACCTTATCCAAACAATTGCTTCTCTGCATCAAATGTGCTGTAGTGAATAGAATGATGGATTAAAACTGTTGCTAACCACGGAATCTCACTGGGGGAGTGGAACTGGTAAAACTGCTCCTCAATTATATCACTTTGGATGGAAGCCCTATTGGGGTCACTGTCCATGGGTTGCAACTTGAGGGCACAGAAGAACAATAGTAAATGAAGGACAATTGTCTTGAAAGAATTTCATCACTTCCTTTTTCTGAACTGGTTATATCATTTCCTGAAGTATGCCCAGATGTGAATAACTGTATTTTAATGACAGGCCATTCTCTGCTTCTCTAGCAATTAGTGTTTTACCTGCTTCAACCCATTCCAATTGACTTCATTGTATTCATGATCACATCCTTAATATATCCCCAAAATAGAACCACTTTTAACTTGCTAGCATTCAAGGTGCCACACATTATGTATTTCCTGGAGTTCACTAATATAGCTACTCTTCTTGGAACATTCAAGAGAAACATCTCATACCTAATTACTGACAATTCACCACAACAATCTGACAGGGCTCCCCCACCCCACCCTGGCCGTGCCCCTTTAGGCATAGATATCACTGCTTCGTGTTTTACCCCCATATTTTTGCTTAACTCACAACCTGTATATTAAAGACAGGTCATCTATATGAAATACCTGGTGAGCAAACTTCTACACACAACTGTCTGTGGCTATCTAGATATTCCAAGTTATGGAGTATAGAAGAGTATCTTCTGAAGGGCAGGTGGATGAACAAAATGAATTCTTTTCAGCCCGAACTGAAAAATCACGTGGCAAAAGACTTGAAGTGTAGTTAGCTCACTTTTAAGGTTAGGAAACCTTGATCTGACTCAACAACAGGCAGAAAGGATATAAGGGAGGGAATTATTTGGTGCAAGGTTCAGTCATCAACCAGGAGATGCTAATGCATTCCTATTACAGTCCCTAAGATAATGGGCCTATTACTTATTGTGCAGCAAATTAACAAAGTTACATGGCGTTCAGAGGGACTGGAGGGATGCACCTTAGGTGACTCCAGTATTAAAGTACTCTGCTTCTCTCCTCAATTTGTTTTTCATCTGTGGTCCTATTATTTCTTCACATCCCCTGCAGTCTTTCAAAAGAATGCCATTTGGCTGGCTTTTTAACATGCATTTCCCCAAAAATGTAGGCACTTCTTCATCAATGGAGCAGAAAGAATGTGAGATTAAAATAATACAAAGGTGACAGAAGGCAAAACTGACAGATGCATTCATTTGGGTGGAGGCCATTTGAGTGCTTTTCTCTGGATTTAAATCCCAATGTGTTCTTGACACTTAGTCTTGGCTCCACCCACCCCCCTCACCTTCAGAGGCTTTTTGTTTTCAAGCTATATGGCAGGCATGTACAACAGGCTGCTCTCTCCAACCTGGGAATTGCTTCACCTACTGAAAACACTGAATATAGAAAACAGCTACAGCTAGACCTCAGTGGGTGAAGACATTCTAAATAAATCACACACACACACATACACAACACAAAACATTTAAGTTTTGACAATGCTATAGACCTCATATAGTTGATGTAATGTAGGTCCTCAGTATGTCTTATCCACAGACTGGATGACTTGGTGATGATTTATTCCTTATTCATTTATTTTATAGTTGCCAGATGCCTGCTCAGCAACAGCGCACACACATTCAGTACGTAGTGTTTCCTTTGCCTTCTTGTTATGCAGGCAACTTCATTCCCAGTGACGCCTCAGAAACCATGGAATACATGGGAGCTTAAAATGGCTTAACACAGGCATGTCCAAACTTCGGCCCTTCAGATGTTTTGGACCACAACTCCCAGAATTCCAAGTTTGTATTTCCAGTGGCAAAGGGATGTGGGAGTTGTGGTCCAAAACATCTGGAGGGCCGAAGTTTGGACACGCCTGGCTTAACACCTACTTTGGAGGTAAAGACTCTTACTTACTGCTGAAAAGGAGAGCTATAACAATGGAAGTCTGCTAACACCAGTTACAAAAAGGCATAGCTCCCAGTTCCAGAGAAGACTGGAAACTTCTTTAATTGAGCGTGCAAAGGTCACATACTTCCTTCCTCATCAATGAAGTTGTTGGAATGGGGTTAATGTGTGAGGTCTCGTGCCTCCCATTCCATTTTGAATGCCTAAAGGGCATTCCTTAGTGTTCCGAAACATTGTTCATATATTCAGTATGTTCATGTCTCACAAATCATGTCTGCAAATAAAGGCCAGTCATAGAACCAAGCAAGCTAGTTTGCAGAAGTATTGAAAACGACTAAAGTTTGCTCCTGTGCTCAACACACACACACACACACACACACACAGTTCAGGATCAGGAATGTCTCCTAATGACGAGTGTCTACAACATAACAGATAATTCCATTATGCACTAACATATATTTGTTGACTGAGAACCCAACTTTGTCGGCTTTCTGGACTGAAGGAAGCATTGTACAGGCACTCAAGGAAACATGCATAAAATCCTACTTCGGATCTTTTCGCCTAATGTGCAAAGATCCAAGAAGGAGCCAAGATGCAGGGCAGACAGCAGAGCTACTTGAGCACACAGCTTGCACATGCAGCTCCGGTCCTTTCATAGTTTGCAGCCACTCAGGTTTAATGGCACCACCCAGGTAAGGCTTCTCAGACGAGGAACCCATCAATCCAATGAGCCACCTATGAGTCCTGTATCTTGATCGGCATGACTTCTGGGCACTCCAGTACAATCCCTACCATCAGTCACTGGGAGGAAACGGATGGTGTGGACAGCAATGGTATCTCCTTAGTTCTTCCTCACAAACTCTCCAGTTGTCCTCCTATGGTGGAGAATAAGACAAGAATGCCATAAAAGTTCCCCGTAGCTTGTGCATAATTATTGCCACATAGCTGTCTGTGCATTAGGGGAAACTGTCCTCTCACCAGTGCTGAATTAAGGTGTAATCAGGAGGCAATATAGCAGACTAAAAGATAAAAAAGGTATTTTACAAACAAAGAGGGACTCATTACATAACATAGTAATGCAGTATTACTCTGATCTATATAAAGCGCAAAGTGCAGATACGAGGAGAATTGAGGACTATTTACAAAAGGCTAACCTCCCCCAAATTCCGGAAAACCCCCGACAGATGTTGAATGCAGAGATAACGTTATTGGAAGTGACAGAATCAATAAATAGACAGAAGAATGAGAAAACACCAGGACCGGATGGTCTGCCAAGCGAATTTTATAAAACATTTAGGGAAGTGATAGCAGGACCTTTGAAAGATGTATGCAATCAGGTACTTCAGGAAGCAAAGATTCCTAAATCATGGTTAGAAGCAGATATTACTTTAATACCAAAAGACGAATCGGATATTACACAAATAGGGAATTATAGACCCATATCGCTACTTAATGTTGATTATAAGATATTGGCATCTATTATGGCAGATAGGTTGAAGAAATTTCTCACACAATTTATACACTCAGATCAGAATGGATTCCTTCCAAAAAGACAACTAAGAAATAATATAAGAATAATTCTTGATATATTGGAATATTATGATGTACACCCAGAAAAACAAATGGCACTGTTATTTTTAGATGCACAAAAAGCTTTTGATAACTTAAATTGGAATTACATGAAGAAGCAATAGGAAGGGATGCAATTCGGTCAAAATTTCTTGAACATGATAAATGCAATATATTCTAAACAAACAGCAAGAATAATCATAAATGAAGAAAGGACGAGAAGCATTGAAATTTCAAAGGGAACAAGACAAGGATGCCCATTATCATCGCTGCTATTTATCTTAGCATTGGAAACATTAAACAGAGAAATAAGACACAATCCAGAAACTGAAGGGACACGTATTAAAGTTGAAACTTACAAGCTACAAGCATACGCTGACGATCTGGTATTTATTTTAGAAAACCCTCTACAATCAGCACCAATTCTATTTAAGCAGATTGAAATTTATGGTGAAATAGCTGGATTGACTATCAACTCACAAAAAACTAAATTTATAGTTAAAAACTTAACTCAGAATCAAAAGGACCAACTTACAATGAATACAAATATCCAGATAGTTAGGAAAATAAAATATCTGGGAATATATATCACAGCGAGATGCTCTACCCTTAAAGAAGACAATTATAACAAATTATTGGTACAGATTAAGCAGGAGTTGGAAAGGTGGTCTAAACTACAGTTATCTCTGTTAGGGAGAATTGCGGCAATTAAAATGAATATTTTGCCTAAGATACTTTTTCTTTTTCAAAATTTGCCGATCAACTTAGACCCAAAATTCTTAAAGGAACTGAATAGTGCTGTTTAAAAATTTGTCTGGATAAAAAGTAAACCAAGAATTAAACGTAAACTATTGCAAGATCTGTTGAGGAGGGCTGACAGGGACTGCTCTACCCTGCTGGTCCTTCTTGACCAGTCAGCGGCTTTTGATACCGTCGACCACGGTATCCTGCTGGGGCGGCTCTCAGAGGTGGGGATTGGGGGTCTGGCCTTTGGCTGGCTCCGTTCCTTCCTTGAGGGCCGCACCCAGCGAGTGAGCTTGGGGGGGTGAGCTGTTGGCTCCCTGGACACTCTCTTGTGGGGTGCCTCAGGGGTTGTCCCTCTCCCCAATGCTCTTTAACATCTATATGAAGCCGCTGGCTGAGATCATCCAGAGTTTTGGAGTCTGCTGTCATCAGTACGCTGATGACACGCAGCTCTATCTCTCCTTCTCCACCTGTGCAGTGGAGGCCGTCCAGACCCTTGATCGCTGCCTGGCCGCAGTTTTGGATTGGACCAGGACTCACAGACTCAGGCTCAACCCTGGAAAGACCGAGGTTCTGTTCTTCGGGGGCGGCCCGGATGGGTACTGTGGCCCTCTTCCCAGTCTGGGCGGGTCCGCCCTCCAGCTGGCACAAAGAGTGAGGAATCTGGGTGTTGTCCTGGATCTGGATCTGACCCTGGAGTCCCAGGTGTCAGCCTTGACCAGGTCGGCCTTTTACCATCTGAGGCATATCGCCCAGATTCGCCCGTACCTTGACGAGAGCTCCCTGAGGACAGTGGTACAGGCACTGGTCATGTCAAGGCTGGATTACTGCAACACTCTCTACATGGGGCTTCCCTTGAACCTTGTTCGGCGACTGCAGCAGGTCCAGAATGCGGCGGCCAGGTTGGTGGTTGGTCCGCGTCGTTTTGACCGCATCACCCCCATCCTGGCTCGCCTACACTGGTTGCCCGTTGCCTCCCGAATAAGGTTCAAGGTGTTGGTTTTGGTTTACAAAACCCTCCATGGCTTGGCCCCTGATTATTTGGCAGAGCGCCTCCCCCGACAATTAGATCCGGCCCGACCCACCCTTTCGCTCCGGACCGTCCCCCTGAAGGAGGCCCGCAAAACGAGTACTCGTAAGTGGGCCTTCTCAGTGGTGGGGCCGTCCATTTGGAACAGCTTACCGAGTGACTTACGGCAGGCTCCGTCGTTGGCATCATTTAAGAAAGGCTTAAAGACCCTGCTTTTCAGGGACGCCTTCAACAATGACTAGGGATTTTTTTTTTTCCCCGGCCTTCTTATGCGCGCTTGGACTGCTTTTGTAATTGCCCCTGTTCTTAGCCATCTTTTAGTTTGTTTTAAATTTTTTTATGTGAACCGCCCTGAGTTCTCGCTTGGGAAGTAGGAGCGGTATATAAATCTGAAAATAAATAAATAAATAAATAAATAGATAGATAGATAGATAGATAGATAGATAGATAGATAGATAGATAGATAGATAGATAGATAGATAGATAGATAGATAGATAGATATGCAAGATGAAGAGGTGAAAGACACCATGTTAAGATGGGCAATTTTTTTTGGCTACAATATTGAACTTCAAAAATGGCAGCAATTATGGATGTTTAACCTTAAATTAACCTTGGCCACTGCATATAAAGAAAATCTTTATAAAATGTTTTATAGATGGCATATGCCACCAGCAAAACTTGCTAAAATGTTTCCTAATGTTTCAAATAAGTGTTGGAAATGCAAAGATCACGAAGGTACTTATTATCATGCTTGGTGGACTTGTGATAAAGCTAAAACTTACTGGGTGAAAATATATACATGGGCTAAGGAAATTTTAAATATACAATTAGAATTTAAACCGGAAATATTTCTGTTAGGCCTATTGCCAAATGTGATACATAAACAAAAGTCTTATTTATTGCTACATATCTTAACAGCAGCTAGAATAACATGGGCCCAGAGCTGGAAATCTGAAAATCTCCCAACGGATGAGATGATTATTAAAAAAATAGTAGAATGTGCAGAAATGGATAGATTAACCAAAATATTAAAAGGACAAGCAGAATCAACTTTCAGTGCTGGTTGGGACATTTTTTTATGACTGGTGGAAAACTAAAGTAATCTAGATTAAAGCGAGACAGAATCAGAGGATAACTAGGTAATAATATGTCAATGAGAATCACCAAGCGAGACATGTCTTATTATAGATAAATTGTGGATGTATATCTTATGGTACCCTTTCCCCTTTCCTTCTTCTTTCCCTTTTCCCTCTTGTTACGTTGTGTGTGTCATTGATTTGATTTTCTATGTTTAATTATTTGTATGTTTAATAAAATGTGTTTTTTTTTTAAAAAAGGAGGCAATTTAGGTCTGGTTGGGGGCGCCCAGAACACAGTCTGGTTTAATCAATTTTCTGGTGAACAGATGATGTGCAGGAGATCACGAACCTTATTAATGCCCAGTCCAGACCTTTCACCCCCCTAGCAGGATGACTCCTTCCTTCTTTCCTTCCTTCCTTCCTTCGATGCAGGGCTGGACCAGATCCCATGTGGGCAGAAAGATCACCTTAAATATCACACCCACGGCACCAAATTATTTTTCTTCATCTGCCAAAGTATTTGGGAGGCTCCAGTCTGGTTTCATGCCCTCACAAGAACACAACAAACTCACTTCCTCACAAACAAGCAGTTCTTATCTTCTTTGCAGGTTACTGACTTAGAAAATGGCATCTCTCTGTAATTTTGACAATATCTTGACTTCTGTATCTGTCTTACTTTGTTTCAGCACTAAATAAGCATCTTTACTATTCCAATAGCCAGATCAAACTTTTAAGTTAGTTTTCCTAACCATGTTAGAAAGAAAGAAAGAAAGAAAGAAAGAAAGAAAGAAAGAAAGAAAGAAAGAAGAAAGAAAGAAAGAAAGAAAGAAAGAAAGAAAATGAATAGACATCTGTGTGAAGTACAAAATGTCCGGTCTTTCACACAACAAGCCAACAGGGTGCAGTACCATCCTGCTCTCTGCTTCACACGAAAAGCCTTCCAGCATCAACAGTTAGGTTCTGGAGAACAAAATGTTAACTTTTAAAACAAGGCATTTAAAACAAGGCGGGGGATGTAATTTCTGCACTTATCACATAGAAAGGGAGACACGGAACAGGTAGGAGAGGTTCTTTTGCTACAGAATAATATCAGCCAGCAAGAGACCAAAGCCTTTGACTTCAATTAACTCTTTGCCAGTGTTTGCTTTCTGGCTAACATTTCTTTCTCTCAAAAGCTCCCACCTGATAGCTGCCTTCAATACCCATTGAACAAGAAAAGCCATGAGTGAATAGGCTGCATCAGCAAGTGAACAAATGAGTACATTATTAGCAGGACTCACTGTGGATTTAGGAAGGGAGGGTGATTTGATGGTGAAAACCAGCTTGGATTGAGGATGGCAGCAGAAGACGTTTATCACAAATTTCTCTTCCTCCTGCCTCTGCTTTTTTCTTGGGAGATTTAGAAGGATGTGCATTAAATGGGTTTTTTTATGTTCTGATCCAGAGGTGGCTTATGACTTGGATGGGGCACATCCCCTGCTTAGTCCATAAGCTGTTCCCTGCTCCATTCTTAGCACTGTAGTAAACACAGTGGATAGGATCAAGTACAAGACCTAACTGCCAGTGCAGCTTTGTGAGTGATGGCATTGCACTGTATCATCAAAATGTCCAGGGCTGGTCATTGGTATAAGAAACTGGTAGAGCATAGTCACTTCTTATAAAGCTGTACACAAGTCTGCGCTGGAGGGGAAAAAACAATTTAAGAGGCATATCGCTTCATGGGACAATGTCTTATGTTCTGTTCTTAGAGTAGCTTTTGCATCGTCACCAGTGGGTAATACTTGAATTTATATATATATATATATATATATATATATATATATATATATATATATATATATATATATATATATATATATATATATATATATATATTGAAAATTCTTCTTTGTTATCCTCCCTTCCAGAACTGTATTGATTGTTGAGCTGGGGCTTTATCTCATACAAGCACATATTCAATAAATCTACTCCATATATCATAAAACATATCTTTTAAACTCTCCTTGATTGACCTTTAAATTGCATGCCCATTTGTCATTTATGGCATTATTCCATACTTAATTATACCGTATGTCCATATATAATATATAACCCTAACCCTAACCCGAATCGCACCCTCCCTTGTCTGGAAATTAGACGTAATCATCTCTCTCTTCTGATTTCCTGAAGCTGTTCCTTCTGGATGTGACTGTATCAAGTCCCAGGTAATCTAACCTTGCCTACTGTTCAGTAGATTAATAAGCAGCAAGATGGTAAAAACCGTAGCAGAGGTGGGAACCTGTGCAAACACATAAAAGTGTTGTGCTCCAGAACAGCACTTTTGAGATTTCTCAGAACCTTCACAGACTCCCAATATTGTGACCTTGGATTCATCCTTCTCTTTCAGCCTGACCTATCACACAGGCCTGTTCTGACAGCAAGACGTGAAAAGCAAGAGGAAAACCACAGATATCTGGTTGTGGAGCCAGAGGTTGGGAGTTCAATTCCCCCCTGTGCCTCCTTGACAGGGGTTGGACTTGATGATCCATAGAGGTTCCCTTCCATTTCTGTAGTTCGATGATGATGATGATGATGGGGATTGGACAGATTCCTGGAGGAGAAGTCCATCACAGGTTACAAACCATGATGGAGACGTGTAATCTCCAGGCTTAAAACCGGGGTACTTCAAGGGCCAGATGCAGGGGAGTGGTTGCATCAGGAGACAGATATCTAGTCTTGTGCACTTCCAGTGATAGTGGGGCCACTGTGAGATACAGGAAGCTGGACTAGATGGGCCTTTGGCCTGATCCAGCATGGCTCTTCTTAGGTTTTTAGGTTCTGAAGAAGAAGAAGAAGAAGAAGAAGAAGAAGAAGAAGAAGAAGAAGAAGAAGAAGAAGAAGAAGAAGAAGAAGAAGAATTGCCTTAAGGTTACAGTCATGTATGTGAATTCATGGATGGATAAAGCAACTGTGTGACTGACAGAGGGAAGGAAAGGGACGTTTCAAGACTGGCTGTTCACAAAAGCTGCTCTTAAAGACCAGGCAGAGTGGTAAAAGCTTATAAAAGCTTTATGGTCTTTTCTCACGATACAGAACTAAATGTCCCTTTCTGAACCAAGGCAAGAATATTCTTTAGTTTAAGTTGTTTTAAAGCTACCAGACCTTGCAATGGAAGAGGCAAATTAGACAACATGGGTAAATGGTGACTATTAATAGCATTACCGTGATCATGATTACAGTTATTTTCAGTGTGAGGAAGGAGAAGCAAGAATTTCCTGCTATTGGATGTGAACCTCATCCCTGGATAAAGGTTAATGTTTAACACATGAAATTGAATTTGTTGTATAAAATGTGTCACTTGGAGTTCACCCTCAGAGAGAAAGGGCAGCAGACTTTTACCCTCTGTGGCTAAAGATTGTAGATCGGATGCTTTGTGTAAGTGTTCCAGATTAAACTGTCAAAAGCAATGCAAAGGAAAATGTATACTAGGGAGCACAAGGGATAAGCAGCAACATCCCATAATTGAAACAGTGGAGTGGATGACATATGTTGGCAGTAAGTTAAACCTGAACTTCTCACACTATTAGAATTCTGCTTGGATGTTGGTAATTCAGTTTTGTCCCTTCATGCAAAAAAACCCAATGTTTACAAATAAGACACATGTTAAGAGTGCCCACGTGCCATCAGCATCACAGACCAACTTGTTTACCTCTATGACTCTCTTACATATATTTATTTTGCTCACTCTAGAGAAGAGATGAGAGTTGGAGTGTAGAGCTTCTCTGGAAAAAGCAGTGCCAGGTTTTTATAAGCAATGGTGATTTCTTGGATCATCCCACCCTACAGAGCCTCACTCAAAGAGAAGGCACAATCAAGCACTGGGGTGATAAGGAGAGATGGCCTCAGACTGCCCTCTAAGAAAGCTCAGTGGCCAACAGCGAAATCCGATCAGTCCCACTAGCATTCATGCAGTGTTAGTTCAAGACATGTTAATGCCGGAAGATGAGAGACAGATGATACCCTTTACCCAAACCAATTGAAGTGTGAGCTAGATTATTTTGGCACATGATGCAAAAATATATATCCCCCAGGCACTTCCTCTGTCTCTGAGAGAAAGAATGAAATATTAATTGATTGCACTACCTGAGGGGAAGGAATACTGTGCTGTACCTAATAGCAGGGCCAACCCTGCTTTTTTGCCAGGACTGTGTACATAAGGAACCTTTGCAAGACTGAGGTGTTGGTTTTATTTGCAAGTCACATCTATTCCATTGTCTCAAACATGGAACATCTCCATTGAATCACTCCTTAAAAAGAGGTACATATTCTTTCTTTCATACTCTGAAAAATCCTGCAGAGAATGTAATTTAGTCTCATGCGTATAAACTATCTCATGAGGATTTTCAGTCATTTTTTACTCCACTCTCCAGCTGTGATTTCATTTTATTTTATTCTACTTTAAAGGAGAAGACTAGCCTCCTATCTAAAGGAATTAACATCTAATGGTGACATGTGTTTCCGTTGTCATATCTTGCTTTAATTCAAGAGCAGGCAGTGAAATGAGTCATTTCTGATACTCAGGAATATTGTTTGCAAGTTCAGTCTTCCTTTCCCTATAGCCGCACAATCTGAAGAAGGAACAAAATATCTGCAGTTAATGTGGGTGCAAATGCATTCCAGGTGGGACTGCCTTTGAAAATGATCCAGAATCTAAACAAAGGTGGCAGAGTAGCTTCATTTTACTGTGGTTATTATGCTAGGAAACCATATTTTCTTGAGTCCATATGTGTTTCAGACCCAGTTCAAAATGACGATTTTAACATAGAGGCCTTCCCGGTTTGAGATTTCAGAGGACATTTTGTTCTCAGCGTCAAAGAAAAAGATGGTATCCCTTCTGTCACTCTTTGTAGATAAGCTTATCATACTGACAACAGGGCCTTACTTAAACATTAGTGACGAGAGAAATATCCTCCTGTGTTCATAAGGGCAGTCAACTAGTGCAATGTGTGTGTGTCATTGAGTCAATTCTGACTTATGGTGGCCAATTCCAGGGTTTTTTAGGTACAGAATGCACAAAAGTGATTTATCAAGCGTGCCCTGGGTCTGTGCAGCTTTCCCAAGGCCACACAGACTGGCTGTTCCTCCTAGGAGGCACAGTGGGGAAGTGAGCTCCCAACTTCTGGTTTCACAGTCAAATACAAGCCAGTTTAACATATTCAGTAGGGACAGTAGGAGAGGAGCCGCAGTTGCTCCTGACTATTTCACTTATTCTAACAGGGGGACTGGATTTGGTACATCAGTATCTGAAGGACTCTTTAACCATCTACCAAGCTACAGTAAATTCTGATAATGTTATTGGAGGCTTTTCTTTGTATGCCCCCATGTAGGGATGACTAAATGGGCAAACAATAAGGGAATTGCTCTCTGTGATTTATATTATGCTATATGGGACTGCTGCTGAAAAGTGTCAGGACACTTTAGCAGCTCCAAAACATGACAGCCAGATTGGTAACTGGAGTTGTTCATGGGGATCACATAACTCTCGTGTTACAGCTGCTCCAATGGCTGCTGATCCATTTCAAAGTGTTGGTTCTAATCTACAAAGCCCTAAATATCTTGGGTCTATGTCTCCCTTTATGAGCCTGCTTGAGTGCTAATATGATCTGGAAGGGCCTTCCTTTTAGTCCTGCCACCTTCACAAGTGAGGACATGGGAGAGGGCTTTCTCTACTTGCAGCTCCCTCCCCCAAGAGGCCTGACTGGCTCAATCTCTGCTGTCCTTCAAGCAAATAACCTTTTCTACAGGCAAGTTTTATTTTAGTGATGTCCTGCCTGGGTGAGGTTTTTAAATGGATTGTTGTTTACCGTACTGCTTTGAATGTGTTTGGTGTTGCTTATTTTTTTTTAAAATATAGTAGTATTTTTTTTACTACTAAGGATTTTGTTCCTCTGCCCTTAATTTTTGAATTTGTTTCTGTTCTTTGCCTTGAAGTGATATATGATGTTATGCTTTGGATTTTGTTTTATAACCACTTTGTTCAATATCACTTGTTGAAGGCCCTGTGGAAATTATCTGGAGATCAGTGGTGAAGTCTGCTCACACCTCATGACTGAAAGTTTCCAGGAGGGGCAGCTGGGAGCCAGGGTACCACACAGTGACATAATTCAGGATTGTTTGCAAGTCAATCTAAGGAGCTCTAGCAAAGCAGAGAAGGAAGAGTAAGGCGGAAAGAGGGCAGGGATGTTTCTAATGAAAGGATGGAAGGGAAAGAAGAAAGACAGCAGGCAAAGAACAAGGATCCGAGATTTGTGATGGACAAGAATGGTGGGAAATCCTCCTCCTCCTCCTCCTCCTCCTCCTCCTCCTCCTCTTCTTCTTTGGAAAGGAGAGCTGAAAGTGAAAAGAGAGGGAAGGACGAAAAGTGCCTGGGGAGGGGCGCCACAGACTTGGAAATACTAAGGACTAGCCCATAGCTCCCTGACAAACATACCTGGCATCTAGGAGCAGGGCAGGGCCACCCCACGGAAGAAAAGGGTGTGGCTGCACTATATTCATCATTGTCTAGAGCCAAAGTAGGCTGTGCTAGCCACACTTACTTCTGAGTTACTAGTCAGCTAATCCTCAGGAAAAACTTTATTTTTCCAGGTGGGAGATCATCTGCAATTCTGAACAGAACCACCTGCAGAAGCTATGTTGTTGATGATAGACCTATGGTGACCTTATGAATGAGTGGTTTCCAAAATGGCCTCGCCTCAACTGCCCTGCTCAAATGTTGCACACTCAAGCTTGTGGGTTCTGTTAGGGAGTCAGCCCATCACGTCTTTGGTCTCTCTGTTTTCCTGCTGCCTTCCACCTTTCCCATACTTGGGGTGAAAATTATTGTCCCTCTTCAGAAACATTATTGTCCCTCTGCAGAATCATAAGCGTCCATGGCAAAAGGCTGTGGGATATCGGAGCCCAGATTTTCCCAAGGGGTGGAAGATTCAGACCACCAGGTTGGAAGTTTTGTCGACTCAAAAAGAGCGAAATACACAGAGTGAGGGATTCTGAAAGTAGCCGCCAAAAAACAAAACAAAACAAAACAAAACCTTTCTCTATCTTTGCTCATGTGCAGATCCCACATGTGTCAATCAATTGAACAGATCAGGAAAGGTTCAGACCTTTCAACTCCGTCCCATATATTCAGATGAATGTCCCTTGAGTCTAACAGGGCTAACTCTAAGGATTGTGGGTATGGCATTGTGACCTAAGTTGCTCAGTGCATCTGGAGGCAGGCAGTGGATTCTAAAGAACCAACAAGTTAATATGTTCTCGCTTGTGCTCAAGATATCCTGCTATCCTTTCCACGTCTTGCTTTTCTTGAGCCGGGCAGAAAAAAGAGAGAGAACACAATGTTCAAAGGCAACTACCTTCAAAAAGAAGTAAATGGTGAAACTAGACTTGGAAAGAAAACGCAAACAAAAACAAGAAGCTGGCAAAGAGCCTCATTTCAATTGAAGGGCCCAGCAAACAGCTCTCTAGTTTGTCCCGCTTTCGCACTTGTTTTCCTAAGGAGCTTTTGGCCTCAGGAAGCCTGCTTTGTGAAACAATGCAAGTTCAAGGCAAACGGTCTACCCATGGCCTGACTCATTTCCAAGCACAGTTACAGGAACAGCTGAATGGGCACAGCAAAGAGTTCATTGCATAACTGAGGTTCACCATTTTGTTTCACTTCTTGCACATTTTTGTGTTGCGTCCAAAGTATCCAACCTGTGGGTTATGAAACAACATCTTTCAAATACTTAAGTAGGCTTTCTGTTTTCTACACTAGCCCAAAATGACCAGCCTTTCTTCACTTGTTTTTTTAAATGGAGAATCCAGGCAATGAGACCATCATGGCATTCCAGGGTCTCCTGCATTGCTCTCTTGTCTAATTTCAGAGCTGGCTTATGGGGATTTCTTTCCCACCCCTTAAAAAGTGTGCTGCTGCAGTTACACAATTGGAATTCTGTTCTGCCCCAGTGTGGACTGGTAAGGAGATGGTGGGGCACTTAAATTGGAAGTTTCCTCTTTGTGGATTTTGTCCCCATAATTGCTTTTTGTTAAAAGTGGCCGTAATGGCGAATCGACCCCTGAATTATCCTTTAATCATACAATTTCTTTGAGTGTACTGTATAAATTACTGGTTCTCTTTATTTTTTTATTTTTTTATTATTATACAATTATATTTACCAAATATTTATTTATTTATTTATTTATTTATTTATTTATTTTAGAGTATTTTTACCCGCCTTTCTCCTTGGAAAAGGACCCTAGGTGGCAATTAAGACATGTTAAACTATTGAGAACAGGGAATTGAAGGACATCTTACAACATTAACAGACAGCATTACATTAAAGCTACAAGAGAATGTGAGCAGTTAAAAGGAGAGTAAAGGTCCAAGAGAACATAAGCAGTAAAAAGGACAGTAAAGTTCCATGTAAAGTTATGAGTGATGGAAACTAACATTTGAAAATATAGTGTCAATGTAATCACATAACATAAGTAGTTATAAATACATAACTACTTATAATTACAGTAGGACTCGTGTATCCACTGATTCAGCTATCTACGGTTGGCAGAGAGAGAGAAATACATGATTCAGCAGCCTCAAAGCAAGTCACTGTCACAAACAGCAGCTGTAAAGCAAGCTACTGTCATAAAATAGCAGCCATAAAACAAGCTACTGTCACAAACAGCAGCTGCAAAGCAGGCTACTGTCACAAAATACCAGACATAAAGCAAGCTACTGTTACAAAACAGCAGTTTTGGGGATTTTTGGCATTCTCTCTTATCCACGGTTTTCATTATCCATGGGAAGGCATGGAACCAAACCCCAGCAGACACCAAGATCCTGCTGCAAAGCAAAAAAGGTTGTGAATGACCCAGCACATTAAACTATCCATACTTTGAGAGCAGTAGAATTAATCATATGGGAATGTAGAGTTCAGTTTGAAGCCACATCTGCTGAACATCAAATTAATGAACAAAGGTAGGAGCTGCAAAGGAAGATTTTAAGTAAAGTTGCAATGGAAATGGGACTAGTGTCAGGGCAATAATTATAGACAAATCCTGCCCATGGGGAAAGGTATTGCCAGAAAGCACGACACTATTTTAATTTTCTTATAGGACCATTATTTCAATTTCCACCTGATTGTAGGAAGTAAAACTTTTCATTAGTTGATCAATAATGTTTCTAGAAAGTAAGGAAAAGGTGGGGGGAGAAGGGGAAAAGCAAGCAAGAAAATGAAAGGGGAAACAAGGGAGAACTGGCAGATAAAAAAAATCAGCTGCCAAAATCTGATGTTTTGTGTATTCATTCATTCATTCATTCATTCATTCATTCATTCATTCATTCATTCATTCATTTGACTTTTATAGTGCCCATTTAGCAAATACCTATTGTAGTAAATTGCACTAGAATATGCTCACTGAGTCAATGGAGATTTGTTGAGTCAATGTCTTCATAAGTTACATGAGTTCAAATGGGTGTACTCTGCAACTTACTTTCCACCCCTTCAAATAAATATAAGAGCCACATGTAAAACTGATGAATCTCAGGCCTCCTGCTTCAGCCTTGCATGATTCTTTGCCATTAGCCACACTGGCTGGTGATGATCGCAGTTATCATTTTTAAGACATCTGGAAGGGGTGTAATTGTTTTAGAATAACCCATGGGCTAAATCCTTTCCAGGAGTTATTGGCATTACTTTAGCTGAGAAATGAAAAATCATAGCCATCCAAGAACATTATAATCACTTCATTTCTAATTTCTAATTGTATACACACTGTTTTTGCTGAAACACAGCTTTTCCTGTTCTTGCATGCGGAAGAAGCGAGTAGCTCCGCTCACAAAATCACATTTTAATAAATATCATTTGCACTGGACATTATTTTGCCACAACACCAATTTGGAGAGCCCAACAAACACGAGAATAGAACAATTTGTGTGTTTGTATGTTCAGGAGCTGTCAAGTTGTCAGCAACCTTGCTTTATTGTGCTAACTTCTGTTTTTGAGCCATCTGGCTGGAGAAGCACCTGTGAATTAATAACACCCCCCCCCATTCTGCCATGTGTGCAGTCACTGTTAGCTTAGTGGCTGAGTCTGATTTGATGCCAACTGTGCCTGGGCATTGTGCATGATGACAGACAAGCATCTGGCGGCAAAACAAGGAGGGTGTTTTATTGTTCATTATTTACACATTGGTTCAGGCAGTCTGGAGAGTAAGAAGATAGCATGATCCAGACACAACAGTGTCTTCTACAGCTCTCCATGCAAAAGCATGGTGGTAATAATAATAATAATAATAATAATAATAATAATAATAATAATAATAATAATAATAATAATAATAATAATAATAATAAACCTTTGGAAGTCTACATCAGCCTGCATTTCTGACAGTTTCAGCTTAAACAAAATGATAGCTCTTGCCAGGAAGTCCTCTGTGTGGCATACCGTGCTTGCACAGAACCATCAAAAACCCTATAGGCACACAGTCACCTCCAGCTGAATCCTGGAAGCCCAAGTCAAAGCAATCATGTACTTGTTCTCCTTAACCCAGAAATAAGTCTAGTGACTCCCTTCCTTCCTGAACCGATACCAGCCTTGCAAGGAAAGCCAAAACCTAATTTTAAATTGTGAAAATTCTGGTCAAGTGGTATCAAATCCAAACCTCTACACTGAATTTCAGACCTATCTTTTCCCATACACACACTTAATTAAGGCACGGAAAACAAAACCAAATTACAAAGAAGATAAATCTTTTGAATAAGTGAACAAATTTCATCCATTGGGAATAATCTAAATTGTAGCAAGCACAAATAAAAATAAGTAAAGAGCAAAACAGCCACACAAGAAACTAAGAAAATTAGGTAGCCTGATCTGTTTACTTGAAGGACCAAAGAATATACATGGTTAAGTCTCTGAGCCTCACACAAAAGTCCAGTCTCAGAGCAGAGTAACATGCTGAATCTCAGGAAACAGTCATCTCTTGTCTCTAGGTCTTTGCAGTTTTATCCCTTTCCTCAGATGATAACCATTAACCAATTTCACCCAAAACTTTCCAGAAAGTTTTTACAGTTCTGCAAATCCACAAATGGTTTCCTACCAGATTGCAGCGGTGAGCTAAAGCCAGGTTATGCCTCCCATTTTCAGATAGTTGAGATTGGCCATAGGTACCACCTTATAACTTCTTATCTCTCACAAAACCCAGATGGCTCATTTTGAAAACGATCAACCATCTGCCTCAGTCAGCATTAACTTGACCTCTCATCAACCTTCCTGGCACCTCCTGGATCAGTGATGGCGAACCTGTTGTACTCCAGATGTTCTGGACCACAGCTCCCTCAGTCCTTTGTCATTGGCAATCTAGGCTTAGAATTCTGGGAGATGTGGTTCAAAACATGTTTCGCCACCACTATCCTAGATGGTTCCTGGCAGATGTGTCATAATTTACAAATAGGCATCCTCAGACCACTTTGATCTTCTTCACAACATCCAAGCATGTATTGTTGTAGTTATGGGTGCATAGGTTTTTCTGAGTTATGACGACCAGGTGAATGAGCGGTCTCCAAAATGTCTTGCCCTCAACCGCCCTACTCAGCTCTTGTAAACCCAAGCCTTTGGCATATTTTAAGGAATCAGCCCATCTTGTATTTGGTCTTCCTCCCCTACTTCCTGCTTTTTAAAATATGTTGTATATTTATTATATTTGTATCCCGCCCAACTGGCCTGAAAGGCAACTCTGGGTGGATAACAACAACAAGGGATTCGGAGAGTTATAGTTAATCCTAATTGCTTCTAAAATGACATACCTTCCCTCAGCCCTTTACAATTTTGTATTTCGGATTTTTTTTGTATCAAATTGTAAATGGGAATACAATACTTCCCTGAATGATCAGTGAAAATGTGCTTTAATCTCTGTTTTGTTTTGGATTTTTTTTGAGGGGGTGGAGTCCTTTGTGAGATACTATCATCAATGCCCTTTCATTTTTTTTAATGTCCCACCTCTCTGAGTGTGTAGGGAGCGGTTGCTGTGCTGCAGGGACATTAGGATTATTTCTGCAGGGATTACTGATGTAGGCAATGCAGAAAGAAGGATTACCTTGCTTCTAAATCTTGGCTGGAATTGCAGTCCCATGACCTCTGGAAGGATACACTTTGCCCATTGCTGTTCTGAAGGATCAACCATAGAAGCCAACAAAAAGGTCTTTCAAAATGGTGGTGAGCTGAGATGGGTTGGCAATTAATTATTGCTCACTTTGCTGCTGCGTGACGTCTAATATGAGATTATTATGGAAAGTCCAGCAAGTCCCTGCTAAAACCACTGTAGTAATATGTGGGATGAAATGGTTTGTCAGAATTGGTTATCTGTTCACCCTTGGAAGCGGCCTTATCCCGAGTCATGCCATTGGTCTGCCTTACTCCACTAGTGTCAGTTCTGCTAGCAGCTCCCTAGGGTAGGCATGCCCAAACTTCGGCCCTCCTGATGTTTTGGACCCACAACTCCCAGAATTCTAAGCTTAGATTGCCAGTGGCAAAGGACTGTGGGAGTTGTGGTCCAAAACATCTGGAGGGCCGAAGTTTGGGCATGCCTGCCCTAGGGTTTCAGGCAGGATTCCGTTTTGGCTATTTAAAGCATCCACATTACTTCCTGGTGGTCTCCCATCCAAGTACTAGCCAGGTCTAACCCTGCTTAGCTTCCAATGTCAGAGAAGATGGGGGTATGTTCTGGATGATATCACGGTGCAGGGGATATGTGGCACACTGACTGTGTTCGTCAGACTGTTCTCTGCAGGGGCTGCTCCAAGAAGGTAAGCTTTAAGCAAAAGCCCACTTTTGCACACCAACATCCTTTCTGAAGCTTGGCAAATATACATGGGGTTTGAGGTGGAGTCTTGTTTGGTTGTGCTGTAAATCATGCGGAGCCCACAGAAATTAAGGGTATTGGCCTGGTTCTGCCCTCCTCTATTGTCTCACAAGGAAGCATAGATGTATGAAGGAGGCACTGATGCAGGGGTTGCCTTTCTGCTTGAATGGGAGGTTGGTTGGCTCACATGGAGAGGCTACATACACATTGGCTTTGACCTCTAATGCTGCTGTGATTAAAGAGATGATAAAGGAGCCAAGGCTAGTGTGCTGCCCTCAGTGTGTGAGGCATATTTTTCCTATACTGTATACACTTACACACTAACTTTAGTATGGGGCTATTTTAACTATGACTCCTCATTTAGCCACCAGTCCCCAGTATTGAAGTCAAAATCAACTACTAGACTAGTTATTTTATGCACATGGAATGGAGGAAAACTCTTTTATCCTTGAGACTCCCATGGCTTCCTCTGGGTGGAATTTTTGCTCTTCTAGGTGATAAAAAGCAAATAGCTTGACAATGAAAAGCAGAGTGGCTTTCTGCCAGATGGGCAGCATGTAAATTGAATAAATAAATAAATAATAAATAAAATTGGTCTTAACGGTAGTTTTGGTGAGAAGGCATAACAACAGCCCAGAACATAATGTGGCACTATGACCTCATTTTGCGCCTTCCTTCATCTACCTTTCTTGATCTTTTTGCATCACCATTTATCTGTAAACAGTTACAATATTATGAATACCTTGACAAAAATGCTTTATATATAAATACAAGCCAGACAGCTTCAAGATCAATAAATAACACAGAGCTACAATTACATATTGATGCCTAATTACATATCTAAGCTGATCTGAAGTGGTGATTCAAAAGCAATCATTTGTTGTTTTCCTGAGTCAAGAAAAACATTAAGTTTTCACTGCACTCAAAGGGATCTTTTGCTTTCTCATTCTCTTTCACAGCACATATGCTGCATGCATGTGCACACACACAAACCAGACTTTGCATTTTACATGAAAACCACCAGAGCAAGAGAAAAATGAACAGGATAGCTACAACGGCTTGGCTCCTGTTGATATGGAAATGTGGTTAAAATATTCCAACTCTGTTTTAGCCATATTTATGTTTAAGCTCTATTTGTTCTTCTTCACCTGAGACTTACCTGATGAAAATGGCAAAGGTCCCACTGATTTCCATGGAAACAAGCTTGGGAACTCTCTCTGTAAATGGTCTGTCATGTTATTTACTCTTTCAGCAATAATGTAACTTACACATCGTTCAAGGTAATACTGCTTTTTAGCTGATTATGCCTGTCTTTAAAGTTCTGGATCTTTCAAATGTTCCAATGCATTTTAATTACTATTATGGAATGAATCATTGTTTCAAAACCATAATTTGTTGTCTTTAAAAAATTAATTAATTTTAATTAATTTTAATTTTAATCTGTGAGCTGCCTTGAGACCCCTCTTCAGGATAAAAGTGGCCTATAAATGAGACAAAGTAAATAATACATAAAATAAACATTCTGGAACTTGTTCATCAGAGGTTGCCCAAATCTATTTTCTCCCCCACCCCCGTCTCTGCTCTTGACAGTCACTTTTAAACAAGGGAGGATATATCGTTGAAAAAATCAGGGAATGCCTTGAATAGCACCTCTTTGTTAGGAAATCCATTTATAATTTGTCTTCCGAAATGTCAGTATTTAAATGTTTCCATTGGGGATTCTTGGACGCTAAATGACATTTCCTGTCTACGTGTCCCTTTTAATTTTTCATGTCTGGTCTTCAGAGTTTGGTCTAGCAGAAGCATTCCCTTCCCTTCTCCGATTTCGAGGCTTCAGCCAGTGAGTTAAATGACAGCAATTTATGCCGAAAACCTGAGGCACAATGCCTCTATTTTAAAAGAAGTTAGTTTTCAGCAACTTGTCACAAGTGCCAAAAACTATTTTTAAAGGGGAACAAATGGGAACAGCCCCCACAGGTTTCCTTCAGTCCATTAATCAGAAAATAATGGCCTACTGACAGCCTGCTGCGGGACAGTTTCTTTGGAACTGCTCAGTAATCACTCACCAGGTTTCTGAAAGTTACCATCAGTTTGTCACGAGCCAGCAGCCTCAGGCCACTACGGTACAGTATATGTATCTGCACAGACAGACATAAGTAAGCAGGGCTCTGTACTGCCACAGTGATGGAATGACAGAGTTTTTCTTGACAGGGGTAAGGATTAGCCAAGGCACACACTATAATTGCACCAAGCAGAATCAGCAACCAGTGCCAACCCCCCCCCCCACAAATAACTGTACCAAGATCACGATACATCAATTAGGCCAAACAAATTGGTGAAATTGTTTTTGACTGTCATTGTGATGGCATTTTTTTCACACTATTAATTAATTTTTTTTAGTGCCATACACATGTGAAGTGAAATAGATGCAAATCAATTCATTTTAAAAACATGGCAATAATACATCAAGTGTGATATCATTGTTAACACAGTTCTTGAGAGGGCTATCATACCCCTTCACTCGGATACTGACTTTAAACCTCTCTTTGTCTTGTCATTTGAACACTGAAGTAATTGTTTCTTTAACACAGGAATAAACACTCGTGTGTGTGTGTGTGTGTGTGTGTGTGTGTGTGTGTGTGTGTGTGTGTGTGTGTGTGTGTGTGTGTGTGTGTTTAACTCTTAACTCAGGCCCTTATAACATTCTCCTCAGGTACTGAATTCAGCACTACTCTGCCTGAATTGGAATGAACAAGATGTTATTAGAACAGCATCAAAATAATTTTGTCTGTTACTCAGCACAACCTATAACCTCTTTACACGCATCTGTTCGGCCATCAGGCAAACTGGCAGGAACTGCTGAAATAGCAGTTCGTGCCCATCTCTACTTGTGACTTACTCTTGAGAAAGTTATTTCAGCAACTGCATATTGTCCTGGGGCTTATGATACAGTAATGGATGCCCCCCCCCTTTTTTCCAGTCAGAGGAACAGGTAGATCACTAGCCAATTCTTTATTTCTTGGGGGTGCACACTTCCTGTCCCTCAATTGTGAGGCTTTGCTTATTTGGGGATTAAACTCTTCTTGGACAAGACCTCCAGAAGATAGTGAACAGTCTTTGAAGTGAACTTCCTTCTGTTGTTTAGTTGAGTTTGTATTTTTTCCTAGAAGATTTAATGTTTTAACTCTTTTTCTTCAATTTCTTCCTATGTTCTTTAGTTTCCCCTCCATTCTTTAGGTCGTTCTCCTGTGACTCTAATTCACTTTTAGTATTGCTTTCTTCTGGAACTGTAGGCTTCTCATCTCTCTTGCATAAGTCAACCAGAGTGCTCAACAAACCGTAGTTTTAAGAACTTCTACTTAAGTCCAGATCTTTAAATACAGAGATCATATATTTTTCTACTGTGCTATTCTTAGAAATCAAATTTTACTGAAGTGTAGGCATATCTCTTGGGGCTGAATTGGACCATGAAGCTGGACTAAAAAATATTTTCCTCTAAAGGTTTTTTGGATCATGGAATGTATTTGAAGTAATCTCAGAAACACTTTCCTCATTCTGTTGGTTAGAGTAGCCTTCCAGTTCTGGTCCAGATAGATCTCCTTGAAAAACAGGAGATTTTCAATCGGAGTTATTCCAGGGCCCAAAGATTAAACCCGCCATTATTGATTCAGCTGGGACAATTTCTGTTGCCAGATCTATCACTTGTAATTCCGTTTCTTTCTATTCTTTTAAACTTATAGCAAGTCCTTTACTCTCATAATTTGCAGTCCAGATAGGACTTCCGGGTCTTTTCCTTCTAGGAAAGCCTAAGATAGGAGTGGAGAAGGCCAGCTTTTTGCGTGCCTTTCTTGTAAAAAACGTTTCAAAAAAGAGTACGTTTCCAACTAAAGCCACAGGATGACAATTCCTGGCTTACCACATTTTAACAGCTCTCCACCAGAATTAATAGCACAGAGAAAATCGCTCTCATACAAGTAATGCAAGATAATGTTAGATAAATAACATAAGCTCAAAAACAACCCCACCCCTCACACACTGACCATGCTTGTTAGAAGTGGAAGGCTGTAGATCTTTTGATTTCTTTGCAACATGGCCTTGTGGATTCTTGCTGTGACTCTGTTGTTTCCTTTCCTTTGGCAATCTTTTTTTTTAAAGCTGATAAGTGGTAGAAGAGTCTAATTTTTCACATTCCTACAAAACCAGGGGCTTAATCATGTAGTTCTGCTCTTAGCACCATCCTGCTCATTTCACACAATCCATTTAAATATGAGCAGGTATCACAGTTACAATGGCCTCTTTTCCTGCTCCACCATTTTTGTGGCAGAATAATGCTGGGAAAATGGCAATACAGAACATATGTACAGACTTCTTGTCCTTCTATGGCCTCTCACACTGCCTGTACAGTACATCCAAGCGGGGCACAGATTTCCAGGGACGTCAATCATGGTCCTCCACATAGCTTGGATTGGCTGTCCAGTAATATCTGAAGCCTCTCGATGAGTTATCAAAATTTTGTGAAAATATCGGTAGGCAGGTGGTAGAGATGGAGTCGCATACTACTATGTGAGGGAGTGCCATGGCCTCTTCATTCCAGTAGATATTTCTTTTCACTCAGAGATAGCTTACAATAGGGGGACTGTCAAAACAACTTCCTTTGTATTGCAACCCATCTTTAATTATAATCAGGGATGACTAATATCTAGCTTTAGTTTCACACTTGCCTGCTCATATCCTATTTTCTGCCTTTGAATTCACACCTCAACGTTTGTGCTATTTTTCATTTCCTGCTATGTTTTTATACTTAAAGTTCAATTATCCCACTGAAATTAGGGGTCGGTTTCCAAGCTACACATTAGCACAGTTGCACATTCCTCTCCTTCCAGGTGCATTAGGAGTAGTAAAAATTTGCTTTCATTAGGGAGAAAAAAAGCTTACCTCCCCAAATTATCTTTGTCCTTTTTTCTGTCCCTTCAAACTCAGCTGGTTTCAAAAGCTCATTGGTCACTTTTTATACAGTCATTAGGAATTATATGTATCAACAACAATATTTGTGCCTTTTATAAATACCAAGCAAGAAAGCATTTAAGAAAGCAGGTCATTACAGAAATATTCTTTTGCAGTTGAATCCAATTTGCATCTATTTGGAAGTAAGCTCAATGACTTGTTCCCAAGTATGGGTATATAGGATTGCAGCCTCTGATAATTTAATAGGTATAGATTTGTACAATTTTGAGATATATAACATATCTTCCTCTGCTGCACAATTATAGTGAAAAAGTCAGTCCTTGCTTTCAAAACAGCATAAAGCTTGACAGAAATAAGGTGTGTGGGTGGGGGGTGGGGTGGGGGGGGGGGGTGGGACAAATTATATCCTACTGGACCATTTCTAGTATAATACTGTCATCCAATACGGTTTTATTCAGCAATCCAATCCATTGAGTAACTTTGAGAAAATCCCATTTAAAACAATGGTAGGGATTCTACTTATTCTATGAGTAGGGATCACTAGATTGTATGTCTGCTGGTTTTCGCCATCTTGCCTCAGTATTTATCTTGAATTTTTAGCTTTTTAAATGCAGGTTCTACTATTTGCTGTTGATTTTCTTATATGTCATTTTGTTGAACCTATTATTATTATTATTATTATTATTATTATTATTATTATTATTATTATTATTATTATTATTATTATTATTATTATTGGTTGTATGTTATTATGGTTGTATAACCACCACCCTGAGTTCCTGTTCAGGAAAATTGGGTGATAAATAAATAAATAAATAAATAAATAAAAATAAATAAATAAATAAATAAATAAATAAAAACACCAGATTGCAAGCTGTGCTACCTGTTGCTGTTTGTTACCAGCAGTGTGAATCTATGGGGATTTGGTGAATTAATTGTGTAAGTTCCATTGGTTCAGTAGGCCTACATACTACTGGATTTCCCATACTGTGTTCAAGCATCATGAAATCCAAAATTATTTGTTCACATTTCAGTTTGTAATTTTAAGATTAATTGTGCAGTTAATACCTCGAGATGGAGGACAGAGCTGTGAAGACAGAGCCAAGATTAAATCTATACAAAAGATTGAAGGTTGGGGAGGGAGAATGTATTTCCGATAGTTCATAAATATGCTAGATTCATTGGGATTAAGACTACATGAGAAAAAGTGCCTGTGAACATGTATGGAGGGCACTGGAAGGGATAACACAAATGCAGCTAAATTGAGTTTAAAGAGTAATAATAAAAGAATAGCGGTGGAGAGTGTATGGCTCTCCAGATGCTGTAAGTCCTCATCAAAAATGCTTAATAGTTAGAGATGATGGGAGAAGTCCAACATCTAGAGGGCCAGAGGCTACCCATTAGCACTATAAATTTGTTTTTGCTTCATATATGACATGGAAGCTAAAGCAGATGCCGTAACTTTCAATTTCCATATTTGGTGCATGAATTCATCATATCATGATTATTTGTAGCAGGATGTGCCCTAAGCACATCCGATCTCGCTTGATTTCAGAAGGTAAGCAGGGTCAGCCCTGGTTAGTACTTGGATGGGCGACCACCAGGGAATACCAGGCACTGTAGGCACCTGGAGTAGGAACTGGCAAGCCATTCCAGTACTCCTTTTCTTCTCCATGGACATGGAGTCACGTAGAGTGACTGTAACGACACAACACATATCATTTGTGCTTTGTATAGATTCCAATTGGGAAAGTACTTCATTCAACTTCTAGAACCAAAGATAAAACAGGGCCAGGAGTCAATGGAAGGATGAGTTTCAGCTGCCGAGAGACAAAACTATCTGGGCAAAGCAGAAGGAGACAACAAAAAGAGGAAGGAAGATGTCACAAGAGCAGCAGGAAAAAGCAGCAGCTGCAGATAGCGCCTGCCATGCCTATACTGACTTGGATGTCTTGGCTCTGATGTGTGACGGGTCTGGAAGCTAGAAAATGTTTGAAAAGCTGCACAAATATGTCCTGTGATATAACCACCATTCAGTGGATGAGAAAGTCATCACAAGATTTAAAAAGGAAACAAACAAGCTGTCCTGGCCATATCCATCTTCTAGAACAAAGAGAAGAGTATATCGGCAGAGGTAAAACCCACAAGTAGGACAGCATGCCTCCACCAATACTATGAAAAGCTTTCAAAAAGCGTTATTTTATTATTTGCTACATGCTTTGTTCCTTACCTTTCCACTAAAATGGGTATTAATATAGCTAACAAACACAATCAAAATGAGAGTATTGTGCAAGGAAGAAAGCTCACAAAACACTGTCACATTTTTAAGGACTTAACACTTTTATTAATGAGTGAGCTTGTTTAAGACTTCATGGCTTGTATATTTATACATAAAAAGTGTTCTGCTTCTATAACTGCCCCATACCACTTCAAGTAGTCTCTGGGCAGTTTACAGTTTAATTACAGTATGCAGGCTACACATTGACCCCCCCCCCAAGCAAGCTGGGTACTCATTTTACCAACCTTGGAAGGATGGAAGGCTGAGTCAACCTTGAGTCTGCTATCGGGGATTGAACCCCAAGTCATGAGCACAGTTTTAGCTGCAGTACAGGCATCCCCGTGACTGGGTGAAGATACAGATATCAGACAGAGGGAAAACAGACTGACAAAGCTGCTTGGAAGAGTAGAGGAATGTTCCAATCTCTCAAGAAAAAGAAGTCCAGTTGCCATGACTCAACTTCTGAATAAACTCACCTGGATGACTGGGAATCTTCACAGATATAGAGGAGAAAGCCTTCTCCTGTGTGCCTATCTAGCAGGAGTCTCAAAAGGATCTTTCCTGAAGATTTTAACATTTAAGGCACTAAGGCTAAAGTCAAACCATGGCTAGTTACGTAATACTCCTAGGTGAAAATGAGATCCTTTTAAATCTAAGAGGGCATAACCAGAAATGATACTGGGCCATTAATTATAATTAATGGGATGTCAATGTGTGCCATCTTTGGAGATGCTCGAAGAAATAAAGCAAGCAAGGGGGACAGGACCAGTTGTGCTGCTTGGGGCAAAGCAGCAAGCAGATGGCATTCATTTTCATTCGTCCAAGTAAAGGTGCTTAGAAACCAAAGCCAGCCAAGCTATTACAGCATACTAGCCAGAAAAAATCCACAAGGACATCTTCCCCAATTCTGGCAATAAGAGCATAACAACAAATTCAATTAACCATTTACTATCCCTTCATGACATCCCAAAATCTGCTCTTTGAGGAAATTACGTTACTGTGCCTTAATGGAAGAAAGGCTGGTCCTTGAAAGGCATTATTATCAACTTAATGTTGCACTGCAATCTTCCATTTTCCTTCATACAAGCTAAGAGGCACTTTCTCCCATGTATCAGTTACGTCAACTCTATTGTATAGCACCTCATGAAATAGGCACAGCTACCCCATTCTATGTATCTTGTATGATGATAGAAGAGCAACCATGGAGGAAAGGTTGAATAAGATGATCTGTAAAGTATTCCCTTTCTTTCTCTTTTCCTATAGCATGTCCAAACCATAACCCAGTGGGAAGAGCATGAAACCTTCATTCGGAAGCATTCTGTGCTGACAGCCCTAATGTTTTGCATGTTCACATGTATCATAAAATCACGTTGGCATTTTCTCTTAGTTGTGGGGAAGCAATCTGGTCATGCCATGAATTGGCTTGCTTATGCTTGTCATCTGCTCGGTATTATGATACAGTTTGATATAGGTTTGCTGATCGATTGATTTTAAACGTTCTTTCTATGCTGGCTTCTAAGTTGCTGTCTTGGCAAGGCATGAAAACAAATATAAGCAAGATCAAGGTGACCTTAGGCAAACCATTGCTCCAACCCTCTTGCTAGTTAAGCCAGCGTAACAAAATGATGTAATTTTTTTTTAGGCAAACTGCCCCAAATTAAGAGATTATGGTTGACATTACCTGTTGCATGCTGAGCTCTTTGACTCAGCCTGCAACTGACAGTGTCTACGGTGCTCAAGGATTTGGGCCAATCTATGCTTCTTGTGTATCAAGATTTGGACCTATAAGGACTTCTATCTTAAATTCAGTAACCAGTCTTTAAAATCCAGGTCCTAATTCAACCATTTCAACTGCCTTTTTCTCTTCCTGATAAGAACAAGAATCCATCTGGCCAATTTTTTTTCATCTTCAAATACGTATCCACCTTTATTACTAAGAAGGTGTAGCTAAATTTTTAGAGAAAACATTCATAGAATCATCGAGCTGGAAAAGACCTCAAGAGCCATGCAGGAACCCCCATCAAAGTACTCTCGACAGATGGCCATCCAGCCTCTGATTAAAAACCTCCAAAGAAGAAGACTCCAACACCCTCTGTGGCAGCATACTCCACTGCTGGACAACTCTAACCATCGAAGTTCTTTCTAATGTTCAAATGGAATCTCTTTTCCTGTAGTTTGAAACCATTGCCCCGGGTCATAGGCTCTGAAGCCATGGAAAACAAACCTGTCCCTCTTTGATATGACATCCTTTCAATTATTTAAACATGGCTGTCATATCCCCTCTCAGCCTTGTTTTTGTGAGGATAAACATTCCCAACTCCCTAAGCTGCTTCTCGTAAGACATTTCTTCCAGACCTGTAACCATCCTGGTCACCCTCCTCTGGACCCGTTCAAGGTTGTCAACATCCTTTTAAAATTGAGGTACGCAAAACTGGACACAGTACTCCAGGTGGGGTCTGACCAGAGCAGAATAGTGTGGTACTATAACTTCCCTTGACTTCTGTTGATGCAACCAAGAATCACATTGGCTTTCTAGGCTGCTGCATCACACTGCTGACTCATCTTCAATTTGTGGTCCGCCCAGACTCCCAGATCCCTTTCACTGACTTTTCTTCACAGACATCTTCTGGCTGCTTCCCTCTGTGACATTACTGTACAAAGCAGGCACCAGTACTGTGGTGAGAAGGAATTTAAAAAAAAATACATGTGACAGATGGTTGTCTACTTTTCTTTAAATGCCTCCAGCATTAAAGCATTCACTGCCTCCTGAGGCAATTGGTTCTGTTACTTCTCTAACAGTTAGGAAGCTTTTCCTGATATTCATACCTCTAATTCTAATTCTAATGTACTATTCTCCAGCCAGGTATCCCCCTTCCAGACCGGCTCCATTCTTCATGAGCTTCAAGACAGCCAAAATGATACTATCCCAATAATATCATTACATCCTTAAAGCCAGTCTCTGAAGAATGTTTGAAATATGCTTCAACTAATTTTGATTGTTTTTAAATACTTTTAAAATTTGTTTTAAAATTATATTCCATCTATCTGTTGTACCTGGTGGTCAGAAAAGCAACAAATATTTCACAATCAAGTGAACCGATAGCCTTCCAACATGAATATTTTGCTAAATCTTCTCCTAAATATTAAGGTCACCTTAACAGATTTGATCTGAAAGGAAGCTTGAAGATATGTGCTCTTCAACTAAATCTACACAATAGCATGTCCGAATGAGAGGATTCTCCACTACCATGGATTTTTATAGCAAATGTGCATGGGACTGCAGGGAATCTGCTTAAAAACAAAGAAACCAAAGTGGTGGTGGTGTTTTTCAAATGCTAATTTTTATTTGAGCCTCCCTCTCAATTAGTTGGTCTATTACAAGTTCATGCATTCATATTACATTTTAAATTTACCAAATCAAATTTTTGCACTGTAAGGTAATTGTCTCCACATTAAGGAGAAAAAAGTGATTTGGCATTAAGGGTCTTCATTATTTGTCTCCTCACGCAGAAGCTGATTTAATATGCTGCTCTTTTTCAAAGCCTCTAGGTTAGAAATGTCCTCGCTAATGACAGGCACAGCCTCTCTTGCTCTCCCTGAAGTCAGCTCCTCCTCACTGTCCGAGAGTGCGCAGAGAAGAGTATCATTTTCGTAGGTAGGAAAATAATATCTAAGAAAAAGGAAGAAAAACACAATACTTGGTCAGATCACAATACCTGCTTCCTTCCTTCCTTCCTTCCTTCCTTCCTTCCTTCCTTCCTTCCTTCATTTATTTATACAACGTATATCCCGCCCACTACCCAAAGGTCTCTGGGTGGCTTATAATCAAAAGAATTAAAACAGTTAAAACATAGAACATCAATAAATAATTAAAACAATAATAAAAACCTTACACTAAAAACTTTAAACTAAAATTGCCATCAGAAGACCCACAATCTATATTGTATCAATTAAAAAAACTTCTGGAGCAGGAAGGTTTTTACCTGGCGCCGAAATGTTATCAATGTTGGCGCCAGGCGGATCTCACTCGGGAGGGCATTCCATGGCTTGGGGGCAGCTGCCGAGAAGGCCCTGTGTCTACAAGCCTTCCCCCTCACCTCCTTGAGGGATGGCTCTTTCAAAAGGGCCCCCTGGCTCGATCTTAATTGCCGGGTAGGTTCGTATGGAAGGAGGCGGTCCTTCAGGTATCTAGGTCCTAAGCCAGTTAGGGCTTTTTATGTCAAAAGTTCAAGCACTTTGAATTGGGCTCGGGCAGCAACTGGTAATCAATGCAGGTTACGCAGAATCAGCGTGATGTGAATCTTGGGCACAACGGAATGGCAGTGCTTTTCAAATGATGCTTGTAAAAGTTCCTTTATTCCCTCTACCAGATTGGGAAGCACATGGCATGCATTTGTGATCATGGAAGTACAAGTCCAATAATGCAACATTTCCAAGTTATGCCCAAGGTACCCTACCATGCAGGCTGCTGGGGCATGTACAAGCGTTTTGCACATTCAAATTGTTTCTGTCTGTGAGTTCAACCAGTTCCAGGCAAGCATACTGGGGACACAGCCTAACGTGGGCATAGCCAGCCCTACTGATGGCAACCCATTCTCCTGCATTACAGACACCATGCATAAAAACAAGCTACTTCACCACCCTCTTGCCCTTCCGACTTGAGGAAATCCACAGAGCCACTATGATCAGTGGTTGCCAACCCCCAAGCCCTTTCTTGTTGCTCTAAATGACAAATTCTTAATGGAAGCTTATCTGAACGAGATGCTGAATTTGGCTTGCAGGTAAGCAAATCTTTCCCAGTCCCTGCGGTAGGTGGTAGCAACGATCCAGGAACGTCACCCCACATAATCGCAATACTTGCTCACATTTCCTATTAACATAGGAGGCATCACAGGGAGGTGGCTTTGGGATTAAACCCAAAATATGCTGGCTCCAGACAAACCAGAGGTAACTCTTGGGTTAATACAGCCTCTCTAAGCTCTCCTCAGCTTTTATACCTGTTACAGGGTTCTGCGCAATCTTCAAACCTTGCTGTAATCAATTTTCAGACAAATCTACTTTCATCTACTTCTGGTTTTGTTTTTAATTTCCACCCACCAACCTTTTTGACACTCTGTGCTGCTCTGGAAAATTCTGGGACTTAAAAACTGTATCCCCCCCCGCCCCCGCCTCCCAATTTAGCAGAAATTGTCCAATTTGATATAAATGGATGCATTTAGTCATTAGGAGTCCTAGCTGCACTTTAACATTTTTTTCAGGGTACAAGCCACTGTTCATTCTAGAATATCGTCCAGGACTTCCACTTTTGAAGCTATTATTAGCCATCTGTTTCCTGTTCATTCTGCTGTGTATTCTGGATGGTGGTGCCTGCAGAAGAGACTTGTTTAGAATGGGGATTGGGTCACCTAGCATGGACAAATGCAATTAGATTGTACTTTGAGAGAGCAAATGAGATGCCCTCTGACCTTATAGATATCTCAGTAAATGCAATATTCTTGCTGATGGGAATAGAATCATAGAATCAGAGTTGGAAGAGACCTCAAGGGCCATCCAGCCCTATCAATGTACTCCTGACAGATGACCATCCAACCCCCTCTTAAAAACCTCTAAAGGAGGAGACTCCACCACCCTCTGTGGCATCATATTCCAACGGAGAACAGCTCTGTCAAAGTTTTTCCTAATGTTCCAGTGGAATCTCTTTTCCTGTAGTTTGAAAACACTGCTCCGAGTCCTAGTCTCTTAAACCATGAAAAACAAACCTGTCCCCTCTTCAATATGACATCCTTTCAAATATTTAAACATAGCTATCATATCCCCTCAACCTTCTTTTTATAAGGCTAAACATTCCCAGCTCTCTAAGCCACTCTTTGCACATCATTCCCATTATAAACTAGCATACTGTCAAGCTTTCAGGCAGGCAAAGCCAGCTGCATTAGACTGGAAGTTTGCTGTATAACATACGTTTATAGGCCACATCATGGATGTCATTCCCCTGGCTTAGTGGGAGGCATGAATCCAGAGGGAAACTGCATGTAACATTCCATATTTACAAATGAATTGGTCTACAAATAGCTTTTCTTGCCAAGGTGATAGCATGCTGACCTACACAGGGAAGGAGTTCATACTAATCTGGATGGAACCATTTTCTTTGTCCTGGAGTTGGGACGAGGGCAGATGCAGATATCTATTCCTTCCTCCCAATTTTAATATAGGGAGCTCTATTGTGTATAAAATGGATTTCCAGGGTGGTGTAGTGGGTATAGCGACAGCCCAGGACTCTGGAGAACAGGGTTTGAATCCCCCACCCAGCCATGGAAACTCACTGGGAGAGTGGAACTGGTAAAAGCACTCCTTAAATATCTCACTTACCTTGAAAGCCCTGTTAGGTTTGGTTCTGACCTAGCACAGAACACACATCCAAACACACACAGGGTATACCAGTGATGGTGAACCTTTTAGAGACCAAGTACCCAAACTGTGATTCAAAACCCACTTATTTTTTCACAACAATGGCAATTTAACCTGAACACAGTGGTATCCTGGGTTACCAATGCTTCGGGTGCTACCCTTCGAGAAAGCGAGGATCGAAGAGCAGGCTTTTGAATTTCCCGCAGCCACAGCACCCTTGCTTTGCAGAGAGGAGGATGGGGTGCTACGCAGTCAGGAAATCTGGAGGGGTAGCAGCGGCTTGTGGGCTCGTGCGTAGTCCCAGTTTTCTCTCCAGGCATGCCACTCTGGGAGCCATTTTGGCAGTCTTGGAACGGCTCTGTGCAGACAGCCAGGCAAAGGGGAGGCAGTGGTTTGTGGGATCCTTTGTAGCTCCATTTTACTCTCCAGCCATGCTGCTCTGGGCATCTCAAAAGCGGTGTGGCTGGAGAGTAAACTGGGGCTACGAATGAGCCCACAAGCCGCTGCCTCCCCTTCGCCCGGCTCTCTGCATGGAATACAGTGGAGTGTTCTGAGCGAAGGGGGAATTGCTGTGTCTGTGAGGTGGCAATGTCACATGCCCTCAAAAAGGGCTCCGTGTGGCACCCTTGGCACCCATGCCAGAGATTGGCCAACACTGGGGTATACAAACCCTTCTGAGTGCATAGTTCCTGGTAACTGTACATGGGAGGGACCATGGTCATCCCTATGGTGAACTCCTCAACATGACACCCACTTGGAATTAAGGAGGCTCACCGGCATGAAAGGGCATCTGCATATTTCTTTTTTACTCTACTGCACCATGTTGCATTGATGCCAAGCACCTGTACTATAAACTTTCTAAGGCACCAGTGGCTTCCTCTCTCCATCAGAACTCAAAGATGGGGAACTTACTGGGGTTCTGGCTGGTCCCAAATGGCTAATTAACATACTGACCTTTTGGCCTGAAGGTATATGGCTATTACAGACCACTGGGTCAGAGATGGGCAAGCTATTTTTTTCCAGACTGCAGCTCCCCAGAATGCTGCAACATCATCATAACCACAACATCCTTTGTAGTTGGTCTGCAGAAAAGTCAAGGGAGGCTTGACTGATACAGGTGAGGCAAAGAATGCAAATGTACCCTTTTAAGATGCCCTCACACACTTCCTATAGGCGAAGAAGCAAATCAAAAGCATTCTTACTGGGGCTGATCCCACATGGACTTTGCTGGCAGTAATGTTATGTGTGTGGTCTCTTCCATATGAGTTGCCAACTCCTTTTTCGATGGGAATTTTTTCTGGCAGCTGTAACACCGACACTGGTAGACTTCTCTCCTAATGAAGTTCACTAATTTCACCTGTTGATAGAAATTCAAACCTGGCAAAACAACAAAAAGCAGGCTTTAAAGCATAAATAAATACTAGAGATGGGCACGAATAAAAAAATGATGTTTCGTTTGTCGTTTGGAGGGTCCGTTTCGGTTCGTTTCCATTTTTCGTGAATTTTTGCAAAAAAATTGTTTTTGTTTTCATTCGTTTTGTTACCGTTTCATTACCATTTATTTCAATTTTTGTGATTTTTTTTAGCATTTAAAGCAGTTCACTGTATTGAGTAACGGAAACGAAACGCACGACAAAAATTCCGGTGTTTCTGTTCGTTTCGTTTCATTTTGGAGACAAAATTCGTTTGTCGTTTCGTTTCGTAACGAAATGAAAAAACGAAAACGGAAACGAAAAATAGTTCGTTTCGTGCCCATCTCTAATAAATACCCCAAAAGATACACAAGTCAAATAAGATTGTTAGAACAAAGACTGCTGTAAATGGGAAAACGGTAAATGGAAGACGTGTTGATTGATGAATTAGGCAGCCATCTATGATCTAGTTTACATGGCTAGAAAGGACGGAGTAGTCAGACATAAGTGTCTGATGCACCAGCGCACCCCCTCAGATATCTACAAAGAAAGACTTCTGAATGGACTAGAGAGAAATGACATGGCATGGTTTGATTTAGCAGGGTGGCATTATTCAGTGTAGCATGATGTCTACTTGCAGATTCATGCTTTATTGAGAGAAAACTGAACTTTCAGATCTTATTACTACTTTCCAGAAAACCACTGCAAACAGTTTGTGCTACCCTTTGACACTCGACAGAATTCAAAACTGCCAAATGTAAAGCTTTTCCATTATTGCTCCCTATTGCTACAAAGCCGTTCACCTAGTGGTTACAGACCACTTCAGTGAAGTAGATACTTTACTCACCATGCTCGGCCTTAATTTGCAGCAGACGAAATCCATGAGCCTCCTGGGATTGGCCAAATAAAACAGAGAGAAGGAGAGGGAGAGGGAGGGAGAGAGAGAGAGAGAGAGAGAGAGAGAGAGAGAGAGAGAGAGAGAGAGAGAGAGAGAGAGTTTCTGATTACAAATGTACTGAAATGCTTCAGGTTGAATGAAATTTAATTTTTACTAGTACCAAACCTACAATCGAAATAGCTAAAACACTATGCAAGTTGCAGGGTTTAATAACGATAGCTCACCTAAATGTGAGCTGAATGCTTGATATTATTTCCAATGCAGAGCTGTGTCACTTTAAATCAAACCACCATGTTATGCTTTATCATTCTGCAAACTCTTTTCCATGGAAACTGTTCACATGAAATACAAGGAACTGAAACTGGGTCCTTGTATAACCAATATTCATGTGCTATCAGTGAAATAAAGCCTCTCAAATGAATTGCGGTCAAACAATATCTGAAAGGCTAAAGGCCCCCTCATCTTTGAGAGCAGACCCAGTTAAAACAATGGAACAAATAAACCTCATTTCAATGGATTAATTCTTAGTATGATTAAGTCTAAAGCTAACCCTATGGATGCAGGTAACCTGGCACTTAGTGGCTTGCAAGATCCTCATGGCTTAAGCTCATACAGTACAGAGGACAGAGAATCTTACAAGTCACCAAGGACACGGTTAAAGGGTTTTCAAATCCAACCAGAAAATGATTTGAAAAGCAAGGTCTAATGTACATTGTGTGCGCCTCTTACCTCCATGTGAACATACAGCTTTTCCGTAGTGTCTGCCTGTTTCTCACAGAAGAGGCAAACTGCACAAAGAGGATGCTCTTCCCAGCCAGACCAGTCTCTATGAAAAAGCATTATACAAGCCCATTTTAATAAATAATTGGAGGCTCTTTGTGAAAGGTATGGAGAAGGAGTACATGTGGAACCCAATTCAGCTTCAACCTAAGATACTCTTTGTGTGTGCAGGATTCCTAGAAGCTATTCTAGTTTCAGACAGTATCCACATTGCACTAGTGCAGCTGTTTGATGCCACTGCTTACCCATGTGGCACAGATATGTGCTTCCTCGTTTAATTCTGCAGCTCTTTTATGTCAGGTTCTCTCAATTGTTCATCTGGTGTCTCTTACACAAAACTAACCAGAACAAGCAGTGCTCCTTCTCTTTGTTATACAGAGCTGAGGAACACTTATTCTTTCATGATACAACCATGTGGTGTTACAGCATAAGGAAGGAAATGTTCTTAATATCGAAGCATAACAAGGTTATGTTCTTGGCCTATAGGGAAAACTGCAAGGTAGTACTTAGATTCAGGAGGAGACTCTTCTTGCAGTTCACTCCGGCAGTGCTATATCTATACCAATCCAAACCCATCAGTGTCTACTAGCCAGGCACCAAAATAAAAGCTGCAACAAGATCTGCCTTCTAATCACTGAGTGCCATCTTTGCCACTTCCTAACCTTGCTTCCTTCCCCACAATTTCCTCCTCAGAACTTTCAGGAAGCACTGAAAGAAACACTGTGACATTTAGTTCAGTATTAAGGCAAACAGCTATGGTCTATCATGGTGGCTATTGGTGAAAACTTAAGGTTTTTATCATCATCATCATCATCATCATCATCATCATCATCATCATCATCATCATCATCATCATCATCATCATCATCATATTGTGGCACAGTGGTTGAATGCCTGTAGTACAGCTACATGAAAGATATAGTTTCCGAACCACTCAACAGAATAAAAAGTCCAATTACTCTTCCTGGTTGGGCAACAATTCTCGATCATCTTCTGACTGAACTTCTTCCCAGGACTTTCCAAACTCCTGCCAAAGAAAAGGTAAAAGGAGAAAGAAAACACCTTCAGCAAGTAAAAATCCAAAGACATAAAGAGAAACATCTCAACTACTTTCTTTCTGAAAATGAACGGCTAGCCTTCCTGTTGATGCCTTTCTCTTGGATGAGTAACATCTGTCAGGTAGAACTTGCAGAGTGGAGCATTATGGGAACTGTAGTCCACAAAATCAAAACAACCCATCCCTATCATTTACTGAGGAGTCAGTTACACTTGGTTTTGTTTTGTGTGTCTTTCTTTATTACTTCTCTCTTTCAGTTACATTCACATTCTTCTTTATTTTCTGACAAAGGAGTTCTAAGGCGCTACGCATAGTCCTTTCCTCATTTTTATCTCCACAACAACTTTGTCAGCGAGGTTAGGAAGAGGTATTGTAATTGGTCCCAGGTCATTGATAATTTTTTGGCCAAGTAGGAATTTGAAGCCTGGTCAACTTAGTCCTTGTCCACATTCTAATCTCTACACCATGCTCAGGGTCATATTTTCAATTACTATTTATATTTATATACAACTTCAACATGTCATTAATTCCTTTCATTTCACTTCTTTATATAGAAAGAACGTTTACATTGCCTGAAAGAAGTAGGTTTGAAATTCCTAGTCTTCCAAGCAATTCTAATAAAGCGGGGATCGCCTTTTTTCATATATGTTAAGTGTCAAAACGCACTGGGTCACAGAAGAGCTGAAAATTCCTGACTGGAACATCTAGAAACCCAAAACACCCAAATAGATAGTCCTGCCAGCAGAACTCACACATCATGAAGGGGAGATCTTTTGAGTTGGTGGTCAGCTGATGTTGCTTTTAGGCTAACATTTGTGCCTTCTACCCACAACATTGGTTGAAAGCACAGTCTGACATAAAACCTGGCAGGGACTGGGGTATTTTAATGCTTGGGCTCCCAATGAAGATGTAACTCTGTGTCTGTTAGACGGTTACACCCACTGCCTGTTATTATACTGCACAGGTCTCTGCCAGTGTATTTTTTTTAAACAAACATCTCTGATGTTGGAAAGAGTAAAAATGTTGTGGAATATGGGCAACTCTTTTAGAGAACGGCGACCCTTGAAAATTAAGCAGCAGCACCTTCTGGGTCTCTCCACTAGAGGAATGGACAACCCACATGGACTAATTCACTTAAGCAGAATGGGCACATAGGAATAGCCATTAGGTGTAACAAAGGCATGAAATGCTAAACCCTCGCCATGCTTATTACCAGTCCGAAGGCATGTTCCTGGTAGTACAGTCTGCGTATTTGTTTGGACTCTGATTATAGGCTTGCATCTATGACTTGGCATATCGAGAAGCCTCCATTTTTTTTTATAAATTCGCCCTTGGAGAGTCTTAATATAAGGAATATGAGTTCACACCACTTCAGTTCAAACTACTTCAGAACAACCAAGAGCCCTCCTAAGCCGTAAGGAACAGATAACTGCATTAGGCAACATTCTAGGCCACCAGTTCTGCTAGAGCTTTTACTACTGATATTATGGTTGCTGCTGCCGGTTCTGGCAATATTAAATTCATGGTTATAGAATAGTAATATTAGAGTTCTGTGGGTTTTTTTTTCATGGAAAATCATATACATGGTTTTAAAGACTCTGTTCATGACCCTTGAATGCTTCAGGACGTGCAATAATGAGCAGTCAGAGGTTATACATCTGTCACTTCCAGGGGGGCTGGCAGTACAGTATTTAGTAAAAGAGAAGGGGGAAAACTGACCTAAGTTTAGTTTTCATTTTTTTAAACATTTGTGCCAACAGTTTTTCTCCAATGATGAGACTTTGGATGTTTTCAAATGTGGAAGAATTTTGAGAATATGAAATGTAGAAGCAATGTAGATAAAGTTTGTAGAATTAGACAAGTGGATGTTGCCTAGAATGATTGTAACTATGAAAACTGTTATACCTTGCTACCCAGATGAATGTTAATATGGTTGGAAATGGTTGTCTGATTTCATTCTAGAATTAACCCTTTAACTGGGATAAATGCCACTTACAACAAACATGGACTTCTGATTATTCCCTAGAGATTTATAAGATTCTTCAGGGCTCTTAGGGAGATGTTTAGGCATTCAGAATCCCTGGCCTGACATCTTCACTGGTGGAATTCCATCCCTTACAAAATATGTCTGGCTGACAATTCACTGACAATTTTAAAAATAAGGTCTCAGTATCTAGTAGTTCAAATCTGAGCTATTAGATTTTTTAAATAAAATAAAATAAAAATATTAAATAAAAATAGGTTGAAACAAAAAAATTAAAAAGTAAAAAAGACAAAGACGTGGTGGCATCTTAAAGACTAACTTTTCTTCTTATTTTTAATGTGAGCTTTTGTGGACAAGTCCATGAACTGAAAATGCTATCAGTTGATTGTATCACCTGTTTCTGAAGAGCACGGGTGGTTGGTTACTGCCATTATACTGTTCATTTATTTATTTATTGAATTTTTATACTGCACTGATTTTCCAGAAGGGACTCTGGGCAGTTCACATTAATGCAAAAAAGCAAAAAGCAAACAGCAGGGAAATAAAAACAAATAAAAAATGAATAAGATAAGCAAATATACCCATAATAATGTACAAAAGCCATCAAGAGGCAAAATACTGTAGTAAGGGTGGGGAGGAAACAAAACAGACAGGAAAAACACAACATAAAAGGTACCGATCGCCGTACACCTCCTTAAAAAGCCAGGTCTTTAAAGCGTTTTTAAAGACTAAGAGGGACTCAATTTGGTGGATTTCACAGGGAAGTTTATTCCACACAGCGGGGCCAGCCACTGAGAAGGCCTGATTATAGGTCAAGACCCTACGGGCCTTCTGGGGAATGGCCACACAGAGTGAAAGTGCCAAGGATGGTCTGGTGGGCCGGGTCGATGCTGGCCTTTGGGATAAATTTGTAAGCCACCTTGATGAAACTTTCTCCTCAGATAAAAGCAAATATTAAGCATTTATTTGTTAGAAAAGAAAAAAACAAGCATCTTACCAGATAATTAATAATATAAAATCTGTCATATTCTCTATTTTTTGCATTGATTTTGCGATGCTGCTTCTTTCTCATATGATCCCTGAGTGTGTTCTTATCTCGAAATATTTTTTCACAGTACAGGCACTGCAAACTGAGATTTTTAAAAAATGATTACAAATGACAGAGCGGGTAAAATACTACAATTAATTAGCCAATCAGTTCCGGTAGTCCAATGAAGCTAATTAACACCAACGAAGCATGATCAGGTATCTAGAAACATTCAGACAGGAATGCCACCAAATATTATATACAAGAAGGAAAACAGTTCGTTACTTATTATGTATATATTAATGAAGAATCAGTATAAATACTAGGCCAATACAGTTTAGAGAAGGAGAAACAAAGAATAGATTGAGTGTAACTATATAAAATCAGATTAAGTTTTAAAATGTATGCTTAGTCTTATAAAGTGCATGGGATTTTTGCTATCCAGGAACTGACAGACCATTTGAGATATATGTTAGCACTTAAACACTTCTTTGCAATGTATCCTTTTGTATTATTTCGTATTGGAATATATATGTACCAAAAGAAGGCTCTGAGCCTAGCACAGAAAACCAATAAGTCAAAGCACATTCTATGTATTAAAAAGCAGAATAGTGGGGAATTCCAAGTAATGGATATATGTTTTTAAAGATATTCTTAACTCAGAGCTTAAAATCACTAGAAGCTCAACAGGCAGAACTACTAAGCTGGTATCATTCACCATGGGATAGCACTGACCTTCAATGCTGAAAAAGCAGGCAGACTCTTATGTAAAGAGTATTACTGAATATGCAGCTCATTGCAGGGGTGTTACACTGTGGAAGAGCATCAAGAACCTTAATAATACATGCTTGAGATAAGCTCTGGGCAGAGTGACTTTGCTTGGAATTCAGTGAGTGCCAAGTGACACCCCCCTCTTCCCCCTTTGATTCTATTTCTCAGCTCAAGTCAGAAGATACTTCTTAGGCACGGGAACCTTCAAAGGAAAATATGGCTAAAATGTAGTATACTGCCTAACATGTCAGCCTACTAAAATGGTAATTAAAGATTGCTGCTCTTTGGCCAACCAGCATGAGTACATTCGGACACAAGCGACACATTTCCTGCTTTTAGCTAACCCAATTGGCTGAGGGTTACCTCTAGGGACCTTTGGCAATTCTGCATTACTTTGATTTAGTGCTCATTCACATGCATAATTGCCCTGTGGCACAAATATTTTCCATGTACAGACTACAGCACAAGCAACTACTGTGTCTTACTTATTCCATGCCTAGGCACCCTTTAGAATCTTCTGAAACTGAATTTTGTACCCCTGGAATCAATAGTTGCATTCTTCTCTCTTTCCCCCCAGATTGTTTGCAGACAACTGAACCGACTCCATTACAAACTCCAGATTTTAAGGAACACAAGAAATAGGATCTAGTTTGGCAGCTGGCATCCTCAATGATCCCTTTCCCCTTTTGGCTTCTGTAAAATGCTGAGATATAGTAAAATGAGTTCCCCTCCCCCCTAACTATCAAATTCAGGTGAAAAATGATAGTCCCATTCATAGTAGTCCCAGGCTCCCAGCTTCAAACGTTCCCAGACTCTGCAGCAGTGGTATCAAATAGGTCGGAGTACATGTGGTTTTAAATGAATTACTATGCAAACATGGTGTAAAGGTTCATATTAATTAAAACAAATTCCTCCCTCCATGTGAGTGTATGTGTGTGCGTTCGTAGACCTTAGACGAGGTATGTGTTATGTGAGTGTCAGGCCTTCAAAAACAGACTTGGGGACTAATGCAGAATGACAATACTCTGGGACTGTTCACACTCGTACCTGTTAAGTTTCTTCTGCAGAAGATCTAGAAACTCCTTACAATTTACAATGTTATCTGGCAGTCCTATATTGAACGCGTGATCATTTGCCATGTGATTGAGAAGGACAGATCTACAAAAAAGAAAGAATTGGGCACTTATTTCTGTGGACTTTTTCAATCACTACAATCCTGTGGTTGAGGCACAGGCTGGTACGAAGACCAACTAAAACCTGAGTTGCTAAAAAGCAAGTGTGTTTTTCCCTTTGTGAATGTTTCTCTTTTCACTGCAGAGCTCACTCTGCGGAGAGGCATAAAGCACCAACTGTATATTTTAAGCATCCCCTAAAACCCTGCAATATATGAATAGTACATGAAATACTATCATACCTTCACTGAGTCACCGCAACTTTTCTTTTGTTCCTACACATTACTTACTTAACAGAAGACAATCTGAATTTCATACATACAAAACCAAACACTGAGTAAGCCAACAGCATTGTTTGGGTCTCTCCCCCTCCCCCCACTTTTTTTAGCAGCAAACAGTTCTGTGTCACTGAACAAGAAAATGTACATTTCAGTTCCCTGGCTGTGTTACAGTAGTAACAGTGTGGTATCATAAGTGTCTTCACTTGCTTAAAATGAAAACTGATTTTGATTAGTGTTGTAATTACAGCACGACAGTTGTATCCCCAGGGGAGTGGTTCTGGGATCCCCTGCCGATAGTGAAATCCGCAGATAAGAGTAAACACTCTTATCAGCGGATAATGGTGGTGGAAGGGATGGTGGGGTGCCAGAACCCCCAACACCCCCCAAATGGCAAGGAGGGAAGAAAACTTCCCCCCTTGCTCCTTGCCCCTCGGCTGCAGCAAGGGTGGGGGGAAGAGAAACAAAATTGATTCCCTCATTGCAGTGGCTGCCACCACCATCCAACTGATCAGCAGCATTGGTGCTTCTTTTCCTGTTACTGCACATCACAGGTAAATTTGGCCCTTGGCTGTCAGACTCAACTATTAAAGGCCAATCCTTACTATGTGACCTCAGGATGGGAAGGGTTGTAATTCAACATATCTGGATAACACTAATTTGGGGGAAACTGAACTAGATTATACAGTATTATCCACAGATCTTTTCTTTCCTAGAAAATTACCAGGTATAAAATGCTTCCACCTCTACATCAGCACCAGCTGTTCTGTAACATTTCCCTTTTGTGTTAGTCCTCCATCTACAGGACTGGATACTCAACTCTATGAAAACATGAAGTTGAAGTGACCTTGGAGTAACTGCATGTTTTGAAAACAATGCTTGAAGGCTCTTCCATGCTGCTTTTGCTTCATTCTAGTTTAGTTACTTTCCTCTGTGCCTCTCTTTTTTTGGAAACTAAGTGGCAGAAACTATTACAAGCAATATTAACTGTTTCTCGTGAGCTAAAAAACACAATGGATTGGAAAAACATCTCAGAAGAAGATTTTGCCAACATAATTCTCTCAGGTTTAAAATAATTATAGATATCTACACAGAATCAACCTCTGAAGATACAGAGATTTTAAATTCTGATAAAGTCACAGAGGCAAAACAGATAAATCAAGATGGAGTGGTGGATAACACTGGGTTTCTAGGAAAAAACTGAAATTAGTTCTGAGCAGGAGATTGAGCTAAAACAGTCAGCTGATCTTAATCTACAAACACCATAATATTGATGTAGGATAAATCTTTGGATATTGCCAAATTCACAAAATATGATAAATACCTCTGTCTTACTTAATATGAGTGCCAAAAAGAGGAAAATTTGGGACATTTTCAGTGGCAGAGCGGCTATCAAGATTAGTACCAAGATAATACAACAACCCATGAAGATCAAGGATTTCACAAGGGGGGGGACAACCTATGAAGATAAGGGGCTTGGCAGGAAAAGGGAAAATTGAAAAAAAGAATTTCTGGCTTAGTGAATCTATTACATAAAAACATGTTTTCTGTATTCTGATTGTCTAAGGCTACTAGGTAATTTGTATGATATGGGAAACGTAAAATGGAAATGTGAAGATAAACCTGAATAGAGGCAGTTAGGTATAGACAAGAACTTCTATGCATAAAGTGAAACATATAGACCAGGAAGGTAGCTCTATTATAATAGCCCATAAAGTATTAACTTGAATTAGTGACGATTACTGAATTTAGGCATTGTTTGGAAGAATGAGTAAATATACAGTGGATGATATATATAGAATATATATAAGCCAAATTTATTCTAAATTGCTTAGTACTGAAGAGCTAAACAGCGAGTTTGCCAGATGGGCTGTATAAAAATCAAATAAATAAATAAATAAATAAATAAATAAATAAATAAATAAATAAGTGAGATTAGATAGACTATATTCTTTGTATTACAATAGATGCAAGTAAAGATAGATAGAATAGGGATGAGATAATAAGGAAATTAAGTATGAAAGTATGCTCATTTAAGATGGGAAGGGAGATATGAATTATATTGGGCTCAGATGTTGGAAAAAACTGTGATTGAAGCAGCAACACGGCAGGAGGCAAGCAATATATTTATTTTATGTAATTTAGTGTAGAAAATAAAAAAATGTAAAACAAGGAAAAGAAAACATGAAGTTGGATATTCAACACCAACCTGTTCCCAGTAAATTCTTTGTCACAGAATAAGCAAGTACCACAAAAGTTGCTATCGTATCTCTCTTGCTGCTGCTGCTCCAGAATGTCCCTCTATTGATGAGGAAGAAAAATGAGACATACAATTAAACACATCCACCCACACATCCACCCTTGTACAAAATTACTCCTAGCAGATTTACAGTGGATACAATCTTGTAACATAACAAGGCAGAGAGGACGAAGGGAATGCTGGCTAACCTAGGATGACAGTGAGAACCGATTCAAATACAGGCATTCAATTTCTGTTCAATGTATGCCATCCAATCATGGGCAGTCTTCTTCTCCTGGTTCTTTTTTTCCCCAACACCCAGAAGAATGCCCACCTTGCTTTAAGTTTGTGTTTACCACAATTTCAAAGTGCCCCAAATCTAATTGCTACATGTATCGCACTATAGTAGATCCATTACATTGGTGGGGGACTTTGACGGTTACTTCACGTCCATTCTCGTCCCAGGAGGAAGTTCGTTGCGTGTTGATGTCGGTCGCGGTCACGTGGTCTTCTTGTGGTTCTGTCCCTGTTCCCGTGTACGCACGGGCGTGATTGATGATACCGGCATGACTATTTCCGCACGTCCTCGTTCCGTGATGAGATGTGAAATTCCATGCCTTTGTTCTCCTTTTTTTCCCGGCCCAACCTTCTGTTTTTCGATGTTTTGATTATCTGAAGCCTTGCCTTCAATGCGTTACAGAGCGAAGTTTGAGGCATTTGTCTTTTAATCTCTCTGCACTGCGTTGCTGACTCCATAGGGAATGTACTGGCGAATGGCACTTCGCACTCCTGCCACTAGATGGAGAATGGCACGTTGCGTGATGAGCCTTACTTCACGGGCACTCATATCAGAATGAGAAGCGAGACGAGATTTCCGAGGCCAGGGAGGGGAATCTCTCATCCTGCTTAGATCGCAGTTCAGGGGTGTGTGGTCGGGATGAACTCCCCTCGTCCTGCAATGGACATGCGGTTAGATTTCTTCGTACCGGTCCCCAGCGGGACCGCGAACAGCGATGAGATGGACGTGAAGTACCTCCTTTTGTGAGTCACTTCCTCCCTTATATTCCAGAGACTCAAGTGACTGGTTCTAACTGAAGTGTATCTTAACACAGTAAGTCACAGTTAGAGGAGGCTTATTTCAATCAATGGAACTTGTGAGGAATTTACTCACTAAATCCCGATTGATTCAGTGGGTTGACTTGTGTGATTTACTACTCTAAGTAACATGATTCTGGCCAGTAAAAAACAAAAAACCCTGAGATAAAAGCTTCTGGTTTTGTCTAGTTTTTCCTGGCACAAGTGGAAGTGGTTGGGCAGCATCTAATTATATACTGATTGGCCACAGGAAACCAGGTTTTTGCAGTCCCTTGGCTTACCAAGTTGTGCATCTCTGGTCATTATTAACTAGACCATCTTTAAGCTGATGAGCAACAGAACAGATGCATGATTAATTAATTAATTAATTTTCTTTATTTAAAATAGTCTTCCCTGCCTTACTCCTATAAAGGACCCAAAGTGGCTTACATCATTAAAAGGACAATATTTAAAAGCTAAAAATAGCAATTATACAAATATTACAATATTTAAAAAGAATTAAACAAGTACTGTATATTAAAATGGTTACAAAAATCCAGTACTTAATACACATTTGAAAGCAATTCTGTTCTCTATTAAAAAAAACAACAAACACCTTCTCAGACGGCCAGCCACTAAGGGAATGCCTGTGTGAAGAGGAAGATCTTTGCCTGCTTGCAGGAAGATAGCAAAGATGGGGCCAGGCTGGCTTGCCATGGGAGGGAGTTCCAAAGTTTGGGTGGAGTGACAGAGAAATCCCTCTCCCATGTCCCCAACAAGCACACATGGGAGGGTGGTGCGACGTGGAGAAAGGCCTCCCTTGAAGAGGGTAATGCCAGAGAAGTTCATAGAGGGATTAATTTGAAAACATTTTATTTATTTATTTATTTATTTATTTATTTATTTATTTATTTATTTATTTATTTAGCTTGTATGCCGTCCACTACCCAAAGGTCTCTGGGCGGCTCACAATCAAAGTCAACAATTCAGACAATTAAAACATCATATTGCAATAAAATTAAAACAATAAAACATTTAAGTACAATAAATACAATATATTAAAACACTGCACTAAAATCACTATCAGGACCCACAATAATCAGTTAAAAAGACTTCTTGAAGAGGAATGTTTTTACCTGGCGCCGAAATGACATCAATGTTGGCGCCAGGCGGATCTCCCTTGGGAGGGCATTCCATAATCTGGGGGCAACTGCCGAAAAGGCCCTGTTCCTACAAGCCATCCCTTTCACCTTTTAAAACATGCCTTTGTCTCCGATTAGTAGTTTCAAATATTCTCATAGAATAAAAAACTAATGAAGAAAATTAAATAATCTGAAGGCTAATGTAACCTAAAGGTGTTTAATTGCAATCTGAGAAAAAAAATTAATTCCCCCAAAATGAGGACTTACAAATAGTGAAAAATCTGGATTCCGGATGACAGACATGGTTGGCAGTATCAGAGAATTTTCCCTCTTCCCTCAATTCAATGTGACTTAATGGCTCTTTTAGGAATGCATGACTTTACGGGGGACAGATAGCTACAGAGAGATAGATTTAATCTATTGGTTTATGGCAAGAAAACCTGTTTCATCATACGCTCCTAACAGTTCTCCTACATCTTTTACACACACACACACACACACACACACACACACACACACACACACACACACACACACACACACACACACACACACACACACACACACACACACACACACACACACACACACACACACACACACACACACGGCTGTTTCTAGGCATTTTCTTCTCCCATTTAAATAAAAGTTGTGTTTTTTAAAATTGCTGAGAGCTCAGAGTATATAGCCGCATGTTGCTCCAGGCAAGTGCAGCTAGCAGAGGAGAGTCTAGGGGGGTATCCTTCCCACAAGAGAGACTGAAGCAAGAAATCATTTATATTTTACTCTTAAGTAATGGGAAAGGACTAGGAGTGTGGAATGAAAGCTGAGAAGATGAATGGCTTAAGAACTGTAGAGCACTTGGGATAGAAAAAAATACTTTAGATGTAAATCATAACATATACTACACCAGGGAAAAATCCAGTCATTTTTCTGACCCAGGGCAGTGAAGCAGAGTGTGTCCTTTCCCTTTAAAGCTGTTAGAATTTTTTACCCACTTTAAGCAGGGAAACGGGTGATTCACTGAAGCACACTCAATCACTAAAACAGCTACTGTACTATTTTTTTCATGTGGAAGAGACTCTACCCTCTATTGCAAGACAGGAAAGATTTTAAGTCTGCAGGATCAACCCTGCATATTTTTTCTGCGAGAACCAAAAAAGATCCAAATGTAAAATGATGGCTCAGAGGGCGGAGGAAATGACCTACTGCTCCTCAAATGCCCAGTAATTAGTTATATTAGGTAGATTATAACAATCTGCATTGAGTTACCACAGATTAGGGATGTTAAGTAACTGCGCGGTTATGTCTATTTAATGCCACTTTTAATGGTTATAGCTCCGTCTTACAGGATCCTGGGATCGCTGTAGCTTGGAGAGGTACTTACGATTCTCTCCTAGATTGCTCAGGTCCACTATTGAGCAGAATTAGATATATCTCATCAAAATGTTAATCCAGGGAATCCTTAGGAACGAGCCAGGACAGCTGAAATAGCATCAGCCTTGCATAACGGTACACTGCAGTGTGTCTTTGCTTTAGACACAATTATGGCAAATTGAGAAATAGAGATTTTGCTGATGTAATATATGTCAATCAAAGACCTACCAACATACCTCAATTTACCTCCTGTCCATACTAACCTGATGCACTACATGCCTAATTCCTTTTGTTCTTTCAGCCTAAGAAACAGGATAACCTGTTACAGACACATCATGGGTTGACTTGATATACTGTATTTATGACTGGTTCTCATGGCTGCAGAAATTGTCAGATTTATGATGAGAGCTGCAACTAGTTGATTTTCTGGAGTCCTCCATCAACATGGCTAAAAACCAACTCTTTATTCTGTTTATATGAGTGAACAAACAAACATGGTGCTGATGTCATATAACTCAGTAACTCCAACATGGTTTCACTGGAGGACTGGGTCAGAAATCCCCTCCTCGGGTTTTCTTTGTCTAACATTCACCCTAAATTTAAAATCCTGTTCTTCAGTTGTCTGTGAGCAGTACCCTTTCCACTCTCTTTGTTCAACGCAATCTGGTTTTCACCCCTTACTTTAAGGGGATTTTGATCCCATTGCTTCTTCTGTGTTGGATGATTCTCCAGCTGGAGCGCAACTGCCGATAACCATCTTCAGTTGCTTCTGGGAATGCTTAGTTAGTAGACTGTTCCAATTTCCATTTTGCGGGGGGGGGGGGGGGGGACCAGGTAGATAATGTCCTTAGAATATTGAATGAATCTACTGCTAAGGTGAGATCTGACTGCAGGTGTTCCTACTTCTTTTACTTTAAAAACTGTGGAACTATACATTACATGCAACATATACGTTACACGTAAAACGAAAGGCTTAGATTCCTTGATTAATTCTGAGCATATTTTTGAAGAAGCAAAACTTCTAGGACTTAGTGGGTTGCATTTCAGGTTAACTGCCAATGACCAGACTGCAATATTGTCAGATCTTTAAAAAGTAACTTTTCTGGATTACAAGTCCCAAAATCTCTGAGCAACCATGGCTGGAACTCTGAATATGTTATTGAAAGAAGTAATCTAGGGATTAAGTTAAATCAAGTGCAATTCATTTTATGGTCTCCTGAGGTTAGCATAAAACTACACCTTACCAGTCTCTGCTGCTGTAGTTCCTCTCTGAGTGCTCTGTCTTCAGGCAAAGCATCGCATAAAAGAAGATAGTTGTCCTGGTCCGCTGTTAGAAAATTACAGATTGAATGTCACAGGAACACTGGTCACTTTTGCAAATATCGGCTTCCAATTCTTGATAGGGCAACCTTTCATTTATGTTTGAAGTCAGGGCAGGAGAAAAGGTGGAGCTGATCATTCTAGCCATTTAAAAGAAGTGCACTTGACAGTTTAGGATGACTGTTCAGAATTTTACCAGCCATATGAACACTGAATCAGTCATAAATAACTTCGTAAATATATATACATAAAAGAAACACAGAAGGGTATGCCATTAGGCATTTTGTCGGGCAAAAATAACCAGCCACTGCACACCTTCCTCCTCAGCTCTCTCAATGCCGAGCCGTCTGCTCCCATGTACAGTACTGTACATAATATATATCTGGCTGCAACTGTCTCACACTTGCCACTATGGGGTAAAATGTCTGGAAGAAGAAATAGTCTGCATATTGACACTGGATCTCATAACGTACAAGCAAAACAGGCTGAACTGGTCCTTCTGCCATCACCATATCTGATAGGGGGATTTTCCCTGCATTGCAGAAGTCAGCTTGAGGCTTTAAGTGGGTGCAGCCAGAGCCAACAGTCTGCATAACTGGCAAATCAACCTGTTTGCATATTGTTGTTTTATAAAATTCCTCTTCCACCACATTTCTTCTTCACTTCAGCCAGAGCCAGCAAAGGCTGGTGGAAGTTACATCCCAAAGTACTCATAGGTCTACGTGTTCCCCTGCCCCATGCAAAGTGAAAGCATGCCACTAATCGGGCAGTCTAACAACAACAAGAAAGCTGTAGCCCAGGTGTATCTCTCTCACACGCATACAAACAAAATACTCACCTAAAGGTGCTTCCGAATTTGTTCTTATTACACAACAGAAGTCTGTAATAGGCTGCTCTGTGAATCTTTTCTTCCAGTACAACACATATCTTTAAAGAGGAAAAGCCACATTGTAGGCAGCTATGTTACAAAACAAATGGTTTATTTTGCTATATTTTAAATACAGTACCTAGTTCTTTTTGCAACATTTGGATACTGTTGCAGTCACTCACCAATAGCCACTCATCTTTGGGGGAAGCGGGTTTTAAAAAGGAGATGAGTTTTCTGTTTAGCCAGAGCCATTTTGTCAACACAGATAACTTGAAAATTAGAAATCTATTATGAAGCCATTTGTAGATGTTTGGTTTTCATGAAGAAACCAGACACAATGACTAGTGTTTTTTTTTTTAAGCACAGCAAGCTTGTGTTGCTGAAAAAGCTAACTATTTTTAAAAGGATTTTATTTGCCCTAGATTCTTTTCATCTTCTTACATTGCTTTAAACCTTGATACTTACTGAGACATAAATGGATGCTTTGTGCATGCTTAGGTCACAAGACTCTTAAAAATGTATACTGCATGAATGCTAAAACCTACTTATTAGCTGAATTATCCAATTGAGAGTAAAATGTGTTGTCCCAGCAAAGCAAATATCAAGACATTCAACAAGAGCCAGTTCTGCAGCATACAAATGTGCACTGTCAGATAACATTTCTGTCGAAGTGCTAAGCCTCAGGACAGGTATAAACTAGAGCCACAATTTAGCAAGGAATGGAATGGGAAAAAAAGCCTAAGTGACACAGCCTTAATGTGACAATGTCCAACACAGGCGTGGAAGACAAGCTGTAACAGCATTGGAAAACGATGGTGCCAATAGTTAGGGTGTGTGTGAATGTCCGTGCGTTACACACGTGTGTATCATGAACTGCCGGATAGCACAGTGGTTTAGGAGCCAGAAGTTGGATTCTTCAATGTGTCTCCTTTTCAAGGGCTGGACTCTTTGATCCACAGGCTCTGCAGTTCTAAGATGTATTTATTGGATTTATTTATTTATTTTAGAAAAAAGTGCAGATGGTAGAGCGTCAAACGTCATAGACCAGGGAAAGCTTGCTTGAATTGCCAAGTTTTTAATTAGTGTTTACAAATTCCTCATGAAGGGGTCAGACTGATCTCTGGGGGCAGCCAATGCCACAAACGGGGCCGTCACCGAGAAGGCCCTACAGCAGTGGTGGCGAACCTTTGGCACTCCAGATGTCATGGACCACAACTCCCACAGTCCTTTGTCATTGGCAATACAGGCTTGGAATTCTGGGCATTGTGGTCTAAAACATCTGGAGAGCCGAAGGTTCGCCACCACTGCCCTACATACAGTGTGTTCTGAGCCTCCCTTGGTGTGGGCACCCTCGAGCACCCCACCTGATAAGAAGAAGAAGTGATCTCGGCAGTTCTCTGTGGCACGAGCCGTTCTGTCAGAAGTAGATGATCAACAGCAGCAGCTTATATTAAGATGCCAAAGGAAACCACTTAATGCTCGTCTTCTAAGCTGACAGAAGATTGTGAATGGGTTGCTAGCAGCACCTTGGGTGGGCAGCCTGCCCTAGCTCCCCCCGCCCCCAGGGGTTGGGTTGAACAGCTGATCAACATTCCCAAGAAGGGAGGGAAGCCATGGCCTCAGGGAAGGAGATGAGAAATAGCACCCGGGGGTGGGGGAAGCAAGAGATGGGTGTGGAAGAGAGATTAAAGGAGGAGAGTTCAGGGCAACGTGCCCTCCAGTCTTTGGCCCTGCTGTGCAGGTGTCCATCCTGTGCACGTTTCACCACAACCAAAACAAAAACAGTTGCTGTGTGTGCAGGGGAGGAAAGACCCTGCATGGAGGGGGCCGAGATGTGCACGTGTCTGTGTACCATAGAGGGAACCCTGCTTCAGAATCTTCTTTGGGCTGGAGGAAGCCCAGGAAGGGGGTCCATGAAGGAAGACGATACCTGGGGAGGTCAGGGCCAGAAAAGCCAGAACCTGTCCTTTGTGTCGTAGCTAAGCAGTTTTGCCAGCCGGAGGACAATCCCTGATAGAAGTCTCGGACAATTTCATGGTACTGAGGAGCAAAGGCAGAGGAAGAGGAACTCTGTCCATTCCAGCTCCAGAACCAGCTCTTGCAACAGCCACTCTATGGTGCCTGGAGATGTCTGGCACATCCAGCAGGGCCCATCTCTAATCCATCTGAGGCACTGGCAGCACAGAGGGTAAGAAGGAAGAGGTGGTGAAAATAACAGGAAAGCAGCTGACACTCACCACCAGGTAAACTCTACCGGCCCTCACTGAGCAGGTCACCAGGGGCTGCACTGGCCTCCTTGATGGGGACTGAGGCCAGTATTGAACTGACTGTTGCCAGGGATTAATGACAGAAAAGTTATTCCCCAAATGGGAAAAAATTGGCAGCAGACCCCCCCCCCCAAGCTGCCAGTTCCACCAGAGGGGTGGGAGTAGGGGTGGGCGGAATGGCTTCACATAGAAAAATGTCCAGAAATATACATTGATACATTATGTACTGTATTTGTTGAATAGACACTGCATGCCTGCTATGCAACAGGCCCTCAGAAAACACAGTATTTCTACCAAATTCACCTGACTATAAAAATAGATCATTCTGACATAGGTTTCTCCAAACAAACCAGTGGTGGGGAGCTAATGCTGACTGCAACTTCCATCGTCCTTTACTACTGACTAAAGTCTGATGGGAGCTGTAGAATGACATCCCCTGCAGGGCCCCATGATTCCCACCTTTCCTCTAGAATATCATCATGGGAAGCCTGGTTTGTGAATATGTAGGTACAGATATTTTGCATTTAAAGAAGCTGATTGGGAAAAAAAAATCTTCAGCTCCTTTTTATTCCTTGTCTCTTGGTTTGTTTTGCCCCCTTTTCCCTCCCTGCTGCCCACCTATGCTTCAGCCCTCTGCTCAGAGCCGTCCAGTGCTTTTGGAGTAGGGGGGTGGGAAGAGGACATTAAGAGGTTTGGCTCAGTTTTATTCCCTTGAAATTTGTGTTCTCCCCTGCCCCCCCCCAGCTATTTATCTGTCCAAGAGACAGTTCTGCTCCACCTCAACTCAGACTGATTCCATTACTTCTCCATTTGCCATCTAAGTCTGCTGCTTCTTCAGTGGTTAATATAACTGGCCCCCCAATTCCTATGAAATGGGAGATACAGTGGTGTTTGTTTTTACTACTGTTACTGTCTGGCTACTAGAATATATATGGTCCCTTCATTATGCCGATTCCAGGATTCCAGGAGTTGTAGGGTTGTTGTTGTTTTTTTAAGCAGATTTTTCCCCAGACCAGTCCTGCATCTCTATTGTTATTTTGGTTACAACCTGACTGCCTTATGACAGCTGTCCCTTTCCATATAAAGAGTGTTTTCCTTTCCTACAGAATCCAGGTACAATCAGACCAGGGCAAACGAGTTGGCTGATGATGGGTCTGGCCTGTTTACTTGTAGGCTACTTTTCTAAAGTAATCTTTTTTGCAATGTCTTGCTAAAAGGGCACTCTCCCATTTAAAGATGTACAAATTTAAAGCTTTGAGCCTAACATGGGACATATATTCACTACATTTCATCCACCCAACAATGTGTGTGAGTTTCAGTCTACATATATTTGTGTTATGGCCACTGAAAATGGGAAGGTTTGGTTTCTTTGAACCATTTAGTTTCAGCCACACTGAAGGGTAAAAAAAATATTTAATATATCTCTTTGGGCTTACTGGGTGATGTACAGTAAACAACTCGTGACACAAACTCCTTGAGCTATCTCATGTGAAGCAAGAAACTTTTAATTAGCAGAAATGGAGCTTTACATATTCACTGGTATCAGTGTGGAAAGATAGTGTTAAACAGAATGGATGGGCAGAATGGAACACATGTTATATGAAAATTGCTAAGCAACTACATTTCATGCTTTGAATAAGGCTTATGAATTAGACAAAACAAGCGCACCTTATGGAATGACATATGGCCAAGGAGCAGGTTCTCAACAGTTTGTACTGCAACGTTAGCCAGCAGATTTGTACAGTTAGCCTAGTGGCCAATACATTTGCAAAAGGACAAATTCATGTACGCATGGTCACCTCTTGATCACTACAATGTGTTAAGAGTCAAAAGTTGTGAATTACCAAGACAGAGAACATGGGATTCCTGGCATCACTACAGTCTTCTCTCAAAGACACTATATTCCCTGGATTGCCACCCACAGGCAAAAAAAAATTTAAACATGGGTGAACTATCATCCTGAAGAGATTGCTGTTCATAGGAAGAAGGAATGGAAAGGTGCTGCAAGCCAAGAAACAAAACAAGCAGATCCCATATTAAAATGTATTTCTGAGCTTATGAGAAATTGAAATTCATGCACTTGTCTTTCAGGGAAAACACTAAGTCCTACAGTTCCTGATCACAGCTTTTCAAAAGTAGAGGTATCATTTTCTATTTCCATTGCCACCACTATTTTGATACAATGATTTAATATTCCATTCTTTAAAACCATTAGTACTTTGCTACTTGGAGTTCCTTTATAAATCTATTTACTCCTTGGAAAAAGTATCGCCTTGGGTCTATATTCCCTTACTGCAGCTCTGGTATCCACCACAAGAACATTGTACCAGTGTTCATTTCTCTTAATTATTGTTTTAAACCTGCACCTGGTCTACCCGTAGTGGCATCCAGCTTGAGGTCTGCAAACACTGCTGGGCTTCAACTTTGAGAAGCTGTAGCTAGCACCACTAATGAAGAGGTACTCTGAGATGGGCCTCCCAACCACATCTAGAGAAGTGGTTCTCAAACTTGGTTCCCCAGATGTTCTTGGACTACAGCATCCAGAAATCCTGGCTAGTGTTGAAGGTGTCTTGGAGTTTTAGTGAAAAAACATCTAAGAACCCAAAGTTTGAGAATCAATGATAAAAATAAACCTATTTTGTAAACTACTTATTGAATTAATTTTGTTTCTCTAGAATCTGGCTTTAAGATTTTTGAAATTGACATTGCCGCAGTCCTGTTCCTCACCAAGAATAGAATACAGTATGTTTAAAAAGTCTCTCTAGGTTTTCAATATATACCGTAACAGTAGATACTTTGGGGCTACAATGTGGCACCTTCTGGCTAGCTTGCATTATCTAATGTTTAGCATTCAAAATAAAGACATACAGTACCTCCTGAAATCTGCAACCAGCTTGACGTCTGCTATGACAAGCTTGTGCTCTATAATCATGTGCTTCAAAAGTTGCTTTTGTTCCGATGCTGGTGAATATTCTTCACAGAATAGACAAGGCAGAGATGGAGAGACCTCTATAGCAGATATTTCACCTGGACTTTCTGGCAAAGAAAGTGGCTCCAAAATATAATCTCTGTGATCTAAAGAAAATAAATAAATTCACATATATGTATTTAAGAGTGCATTCACTTTTCAAAATGTCTAATGCAACTTTCCCCTGTTTTAGATAAGGTTAGTAAACAAATAAGTATGGTCTGTACCAAAATATGAGGGGAAAAGAAGAAATATGAAAGAAGTATGTTCAATTTTATGTTTAAAGATGCACTAATACTGAAACTACTTGTGTTCTTTCCTGAGGTAACAGCTCTAGATAGGTGCAAAATGGGTTGGGGTGGTGAAGGAAGAAAAGACACCATGTCTAGACAGCCTGGACTTGCACATTCCACTTACTATGTATGCTTGGTATCTGTCCAGCCACTGCTTACTGTCTGGCACTCAGATTAGTTACATATGAAAGGTTTCTAATTCATCTCAGCTGATGGTAAACACAGATTTACTATGGTATGTACATATGCAGCTCCTTGCTAAGCCAGACTTCTGCAACATCATAGCCAGAGACAGGAATCCTTTTACAACACAAATTTAATGTACACTTTACACACCAAGTGATTTGATGCTACTTTTTCGGATGCACCTCAAAATGAAAACATTCTCTTCAGTCATGGGAGTCCAATCAACTGTTGCAGGGCTAACATCCACTAAGGAGGTTCGGCATCCCATTTCAACAGCATCAACAGGATTTGGCTGTATATAACCAAATCATCTCCTACTTACCAATGGGTGGCCCTTTCCTTCCTTAATGAAGCACCTATGCCACAACTGTCTTCTTATACGGAGAATATGGGCACAAAACGAAAAATGAAATGCTGTTTTGTCATTTTGTTAGGTAACAAAACGAAATAAAATGAAACGAGGAAGCAGCATTTCATTACAGACAAAATGAAATAGTTTTTTCCGTTAAACCAATCATTTCATTTTGCTGTAAAAAGGCTGCCTTACCTGCTGGGCTTGCAATGAGGCGCCACCGCTGCCGCCAGAGGAGCCCAGGAGGGGGAAAAGGAGGAGGTGGGTCCCTGCTGCCACTCTGGCACTCCCTGCCTCTTCCTCTCAGCCCCAGCTTTGGCCTCCTCTCAGCTGGGAGGCGGGCAGGAGCGTGACTCCCCTGGGTCCTAGAGGCACCAGATTTGGTGCAGGGGAGCCATTTCCAGAGGGGTCCAGCCGAGCTGTCATCAGCTGGATCACTCGGTGACGACTGGACCATTTTCAGAATGATCCAGCTGATGACTGCTCGGCTGGACTCCTCTAAAAATGGCCCAGTCGCCACTGTGGGGCTTCCACAATGGCAACCAGGCCATGTTCATAGCAATTCAGCTGAGCAGTCATCGGCTGGACCCTTTTAAAAATGGCCCAATCACCACCTGGGGAGCCCCGTGGTGGCAAATGGGCCATTTTTAAAGGGGTCCAGCCGAGCTGTCATCAGCTGGATCGCTCTGAAAATGGCCCGGTTGCCACCGCAGGGCTCCCCCGGTGGTGACCAGAGCATTTTCAGAGTGATCATTTGAAACCCAGATTCAGTTATGCCAGTCAACAAAGATACGAATAAAAATTTCTATAAAGCTTCCGCATTGATCAGACACAATGGATTTATAAGATTAATGTCTGCATTATATAATTTATGATTCCACAAGATTTTGGGAGTATGGGATATGAATATGGCACTGATGTTTTGTCAGCTCATTGTGTGGAAATACAAGGGTACCAAAACAAAATAAGAACATCTGCTGGGATGTTGAGCATCTTTCTAATTAAATTCAGCAGAGTTGAATGAATCAATTCATTAGTAACAGGCCTGGTTTATTATCTCATTAATACAGCTGGCTATCCTATACTCCCCAAATCCAGCTGATGACTGCTCGGCTGGACCCCTTTAAAAATGGTCCGGTAGCCACCATGGGGCTCCCCAAGTGGTGACGGGGCCATTTTCAGGGCAATCATCTGAAACCCAGATTCATTTATGCCAGTCAACAAAGATATGAATAAAATTTTCAATGAAGCTTCTCCATTGATCAGACACAATGGATTTATAAGATTAATGTTTGCATTATATAATTTATGACTCAACAAGATTTTGGGAGTATGGGATATGAATATGGCACTGATGTTTTGTCAGCTCATTGTGTGGAAATACAAGGGTACCAAAACAAAATAAGAACATCTGCTGGAATGTTAAATGTCTTTCTAATTAAATTCAGCAGAGTTGAATGAATCAATTCATTAGCAACAGGCCTGGTTTATTATCTCATTAATACAGCTGGCTAATATGAGATTAGCTGAAGAAATTGGCAACAATTCTAAAACAAGAAAAATGCTACAAAAACAACAGCAAAACTATATAAAGAAAACATGTTAGAACAATGAGTAAGAATTTTTCTCCTGACAAAATAAACATCCTAAAGTGGGACTTAAAAAAAAAAAGAACATGCATGCTGTGCATCAACAAACATTTAAATAGAGAGAAAGAGTTCCATAGTATCCATTAAATTTCCTGTAAATATAGTGTAATTAGATGTAAAACCACATAAAACACAGGGACATCAAGTTGTATTAAAAGTGGGGAAACATTGGCACCTAGATGATTTATTAGTCAAAGTGCCCTGCAGTTATCTTTTGACAACACTATAAAGGCCTTTAGCTACCATTTTGAATTAGAGCTGTCATTATGCATCATTTCCCCAATAATACAGATTCCATAAAATATGAAACAGACAGGAAAGGCTCCATATATTTTTGTCTATAGCTTTGAAACTATCCCTGCACTATATAGGTCACTAATAAAACAAACTATACAGTATATATACAGTGGCCACATGGGACAATTTGTTAAAAACCAATTCATACAGTATCTCTTTCCCTCTGCTTGATGTATTGAGGTCTATATGTAAATAATATGATTGACACTATATCCACTCCTTACCCTTCACTTACTCTTCATTTTAGCCTAAGGCAAAATTTATAGGCATTAGAGACTGTGTCCATTGTGCAGTAATGAGATAGATACAATCCTCATGCTCCCTATGCATTCATTCTGCAGCATCTTTCTAATACTGTATAGTAACCACAACATGCACAACCATAGGTTTCCCAGTCAAACTACTAGGTTCTGCCTAGCAGACAAGCTTTGTAACAGTGAGCTCACATTACTGACTTTATTTACAGCCTTTTTTCCACATGAAAGTTCAGATTTTCTAAGTTTAAAAAGTAAAAAGGGGGTTGAGTGCTGTAACCAGAAAACCAATGCAAAACTACGTTAGGCGATACCTTTATAGGTATTTTTTGTTTTATTAGTGACCTATAAAGGTATCACCAAGCCTAGTATTGCATTGGTTTTCTGGTCACATGGCACACACCCCTTTTTACTTCTACGGAGTATACCAAGAAAAAGAGCGGACGTCCACACGTACCAAGAAGAAGAAGGCACACTGTCAACACCAGAGACCTTGACTGCAACCACTAGGTAAAATTTCTTGTTTTTAATCTGGCCCCAATTGACTACACCTAGTGAGTTTTACTAAATTTTGTCCAACCTCTAAATGGAATACATGGGTTTTGTTTTTGCTTTTACCTTTCCCTCGACCCCCTCCGGCCAACAGGGACTATGGTCTTGAAAGAGCCTAACGGAGAGAAGGAGGTTGGTTGGGCATGGGCTATGTCCCTTTGTTTGGAGAGCTGGAGTACAGAACCCAATCTTGGACTTTGATGCAGTTTTTACACCAGCCCTGCTTCGTGCCCCATCAGAAGAGTGCCCGGCTAATATCATTTGGCCAAGAATGTTAACACCTGGCAAACCACATCTCTTGTCATGACTGGACTTTTGGTACAATGCTCTGATAAAGATGGCTTGCCATTGAAAGCTCAGCTTGCAATGTCTTTTTTGTTGTCGCTTTACTAGTAACCTAAAAAAGGTATCACCTAGCCTAGTTTTGCATAAGTTAAAAAGGATTTTTCCATATCAACTCATGGCAGAACTAATCCCAGTGTACACTATGTCTGACATACATTATTCTTTACCTGCCACAGGAGGTGGTGATGGCATCTGGCCTGGATGCCTTCAAAGGGGGATTGGACAGATTCCTGGAGGAAAAGTCCATCACAGATTACAAACCATGATGGAGATGTGTCATCTCCAGGCTTAAAACTGGGGGACTTCAAGGACCAGATGCAGGGGAGTGGTATCAGGAGACAGATATCTAGTCTCGTGTGCTCCCAGATGTATCTGGTGGGGCCACTGTGAGATACAGGAAGCTGGACTAGATGGGCCTTTGGCCTGATCCAGCATGGCTCTTCTTATGTTCTTATGTTAAGACAGACACAATGGGTTTTCTGCCTCAGGCCCGGGGGGGGGGGGACAAGCCTCAACAAGCAGGTGAGCATTTTGTGAAACCCTCTGAATCTTCTGAATACAGTAAAAGACCATTTTGTTCCAACTCATGGGAATCACTTGCCTCTTACTTTTCTCATTGACATGCTACTAATGCTGCACGGGAATTAGCCAAAGCATCCATGTGCTCTGAGACAGCACATCCCACAGATCAATCAGACTCAGTATTCTGCCATGATCCACTGAATGCAAATCAAATACTTCAAAGGATTACTTCATCCTACTGCTAAACTGGGTCAATCTTACAAGAGCTACAGATCAATCTTCTCAAGCACCCGCTGCCATCAATACAAGACTTCATGGCACACATACACAACCTGTCAAGGTTGAAGAAAAGTGGCAGGTCATCAGGTCAGGTGTCAGCTCAGAGTTTGAACCAAGCAGGTACTGCTAAACCCTACAATGGAAAGAAATGCAACTGTATTCCACAGCCGCATTTTGCAGCACTGTTCACTAAGGCAGCACTTGATGCTGCAGTTTCGTTAGCATTAGCAAGTGTTGCTATGGGTACCAGAGTGGAGGCGTCGGAATATAAGTGAATGGAAGAAATAGGAAACAGATGAACAAATATCTTAACAGTTGGAACAAAACAGTTCAAATTAGGCCAAACTTAAAACAAGACATTTTCTCTTATCTTCTTAATGAGTCCATGCCATTGCACGGACCCTTTTGAACAGAACAATGCAGCAATGTCGCCCCTTTGTATATGGCTAAGGAGGGACAGAAAACATTTCCTTTGCAGGATCCTGGAGAATGATCACATGTCAATTTCAGTAAAACCATTCCAGGTCTTTCAAAGTAACTACAAGTAACAAGAACACTGTGTCAGCACTGGTGTATTGGATTGCTTTTGTTCCAAGTAAATAGTCAGATTAGGTGCTCTGCAGGAAAAAACATATGACAATTTCTGAAATGTGGAGGGGAAGGATTATTACTCAAATGACCCTGCCTACAATAGGCCCCCAGTTGTAGACCATTCTCTTTTGCATTCTCATATTTGTTACAAATTCACCTATGCAAATGGTTGTGTGATGGAGGGGCTGCTGATGTGTGCGTGAGGATGCTTAGTTATGCAATGGCACTTCTTTGCATTTAGGAAACAGGGGAGTGGCCCATGTATAAGATGGATAAGTCCTATACTGTCATTAATCTCTCCAAATGTCTCTTACCATTAGATGTATCTCATTACATGGGACGCAAATGGATGGTTTGAAGAAAGTTATGTTTTTGTATCTTTTTCAAAAGATGACCACTAGGCAGAATATTCCGAACTATGTTCATGGATGTCCAATAATAAGTAGATAGCAACAGCAAGGTCACCTGGACAGAGCAGGCCTCAAGAACTATTGCCATCATAACTTGCTTATCCATAGGTGAGTTACAATTTCAGCTTACCTTGTCGTATGCAAGCTGCAGAGAGTTAATAAAATTAAGGCTGAAACATGGTTTGTAATAAAACTGGCAATTATTAATACAGCATTCTGCTTATGTCCTGGCCCATAGCACTTACAATTTAATTACGCAAGCTTGGAAGGATGGAAGGCTGCATGAAACTCAAGCCAGGGACCTGGGATTGATTGCACCCGGGTGGAGAGCAGAGTTTTGTCTGCAGAACTACAGTTTAACCACTGTGCCACAAGACTCCTACAATACCAACTTGTAACCAAAAAATATGCTTGTTATGTTTATCATAAAAGTAAAAGAGATACTTTAGGTTCTATTAAAATACACACATAGTAGCAGATTCTTTCTAATTACACATTCCAGAGTCCCTGGGATATTTAAAAATAAAGGGAGAGATTGGCACTAGCTGACCCAGGCAAAATGGCTATGAAATGGTCTATAACACAATGCACATATTTATGTCTCAAAGAGCACAGTCTTGTTCCTTGAATTTGAAGTTGGTTGCCACACCAGTACTGTATTTGTTTGAACGCTAATGCAGCAGAGCCACAAACTCAATAAAACATTCGCAGTTCCAGGTTTCCTCCACTATTTCTCTTGACCAGATTTGTTTTTCAAAAGTGGGTGTAAAGGAACCTAGAAAAAACTCTGTTTTTACTAATTCTCAAGATTAAACTTTTTTTTTTTGGCTGGGAAAACGCCAACTTCAAACAAGAGGCCCTTACAGCTGTAAGTATTCCTTCTAGTTCGGCATGTTCCCAAACTTCTTCACATGTCACATTTCTTCCTTTCCCGTCACAAAACCATGGCACTAACTATGGATGACCTATGTACCCCTGTTCAGCGCAGTCAACTGCTTGAGTCTGCTTTCTCAACTAATTAACATGGAAAACATCTTAATTTATCACCACAAATTTATATGTGTCTTTTAGATTAAATATTCTTGGACTGCAATTGTCAGAAGCAGGACTCCGTCGCTTCTTGGTGGTGTTGTGTTTGGTGTCTGAAATAGTCCGTAGACCTCTTCAATATATTGACTGAGTGATTAAATATTCTGGAACTAAAAACGTTACAGCATAAATACACAATGAACAAAACAAAAATGTTTGCATAGGCCACCACTAATAGGAGAGATATAGATCTAAAGGCTACAAAAAGCATATGTCACACCTAAAATCCTACACAAATGTGAACATGAGGCTGGAATAGGCACCCTTGTATCTGACAGACATGAGGGTGTTCAAAAAATGTGGGGCAAGTACTGAAAAGCTCTATTTACTGATCAACTCATCTTGCTTCACATCAAGGTGAAACTTGAAACAACAGCTTCATCATAAGTTTACAGTATATCATAAGAAACCTTATAAGGAACCAGTATATCATCAGACCCACCTCATCAGTTTATAAATTTAATTGTGGGTTGTTGTTGTTTTTGCCCCAACATGCATCACTCTGCACTTAATAATGTTGAAGCTCATTTGCCACTGGTTTGCCCACTCCCCCAGTGTCAAGAGATCTCTCTGGAGCTCCTCACAAGATCTATGTTTTTACTACCCTATATAACTTCGTGTTTTCGGCAAATTTGGTTAGCTTGCTATTTACTCCTACTTCTAGTATTTATGAAGAGGCTGAAAAGCAGGAGTCCCAGTAGTGAACCTTGGGGAACCCCACCCTTTACCTCCCTCTACTTGGAGAAGTGTCCATTTAGTGCTACCCTCTGTTTCCTGTCCCTTAGCCAGTTGCTGATTCAGGACAAGACTTGTCCCTTGATTCCATGACTGGCAAGTTTATTCCAGAGCCTTTGATGTGGGACCTTGTCAAAAGCCTTCTGAAAGTCCAATGTCAATTGGATCTCCCCTATCAACATGCTTGTTGACACTCTCAAAAAAAATTCCAACAGATTAGTGAGGCATGATATGCCCTTGCAGTTGCAAAAGCCATATTGGCTCACCATCAGCAGCACCTTCTCTTCTATGTGCCTATTAATGTTATCTGTTAGGATGGTTTCCATCACTTTACCTGGGACACATGTCAAACTGACTGGACAGTAATTTCCTGGATTGCCTCTGGATCCTTTTTTGAAGACTGGTGTTACATTCGCTATCTTCCAGTCATCAGGCATAATGCTGATTTGAGGGGAAAATTTTATGTTTTGGCTAGGACCTCAGCAATTTCATCTTTAAGTTCTGTGAGAACTCGTGGATAGATGCCATCTGGTCCTGGTGATTTGTTAGCACTTAGTTTAACAAGACATGCAAGGATGTCCTCCCTGGTTATTTTTATCTGGCTTAATTCTTTGGTTTCCCTCCCTACAAAGGCTCTGTTTGGGGCCAATGGTCTCTGTCTTCTTCAGTGAATATTGAAGCAAAGAATTCATTGAGTCTTTCTGCAATCTGTTTCCTCTTTAATATTCCCTTGCCTTCCATTGTTCTCTAATGGTCCAATGGCCTTCCTAGTTAGGATCTTACATCTAATGTACTTAAAGAAGTCCTTGTTATTTCTTTGAATGTTTTTAGCTATACACTCCTCAAGGTCTTGCTTTGCTTTTCTGATTGTTGCCTTGCATTTGTTCTGCCTGTTGTCCTCATTTGGACAAGTCTTCCATCTTCTAAATGAGCTTTTCTTGCTTTTGATCACTTCCCAAACAGCTCCTGTAAGGCTGTAAGCCACATCAGCGTCCTCTTGGACCTGGCAGTGCCCTTTCCCCTTTTGGGTATGCATTCCAATTGTGCCTCTGTTATTGTTTTTGTGAGCAGACTCCATGCCTCTTGGAGTGTTTGGACTCTTTCAGTTTTCCCCTATAGCTTCTTTTTTACTAGTTTCCTCATCTTTGAGAAATTGCCTTTTTGAAAATTTAAGGTCTCTGTGTTAGATTTTTATCAGTGATTGGCAGTCTATGATCAAGTTAAAAGAAATTGTGTTGTGACCACTGTTCCCTATTGGATCAGTCACATCAACATTTTGCACCCGATCCTGTATATTACTCAGGATCAAGTCAAGGATTCTTGTAGCTCTAGTTGGGTCTTCAACCATCTGTTCCAGGGAACAATTATTTAGCATATCTAGGAACTTTACCATTTTATCATGTGCTGAACAACAGTTCACCCAGTCTATGTGAAGGTAATTGGAGTCACCCATTATAACCAGGCTTCCCTTCTTGGATGTCTCCTTTACAGCATTCTCCAACTGCCAGTCTCCCTCCGGGGCTTGGGTTGGAGGCTGATAGCATATGCCTACTGCTAGACGATCCTTGTGGTCTGATACTCTTACCCACAGTTTCTAATGGTGACTCCAAATCACCTGGATACTCTTTTGATCACCTACCAATTCATACTAATTTATTACTTCTTTGACATACAAGCCTACACCACCTCCCGTTTGCCCCTTCCTGTCCTTCCTGTGCAGTTTATAGCCTGGGATAACTGTATCCCATTGGTCGTCATCCGTCCACCAGGTTTCAGTGATGCCAATAATATCAATACAGTATTTTTATCTACTGCTAAGTATTCCAGCTCCCTTATTTTGTTCTGGAGGCTTCTGGCATTTGCATACAAGCATTTATATGTACTTTCCTCATGCAGTCTTTTGAGTCCAGTTGTGTCATTAGACTGTCTCTTGCATCCTTCTGCTAGAGTGCTGGTGACTGGCTCCTCACTCTGCTCAGAAATTTTTGCATCCTTCTCCTCATTACTCAAGTACACACTTTCCCGAACCAGATGCTGCCCAGCTCCTGTCGGCTTTCCCCCAGTTATCAGTTTAACTTCATTGGTTTTAGATAATGAAGATTTTGTTAAAAAGAAGTTTTGACTCCTACTCTTAAATTAGGATTCTTTTATGACCCTTTCTTCTTGGAAAATCTGGGGCAGCACATTGGGATACCAAGATTTATGTGTTACACTGTACAACTGCACTCATCCGTTGCCTTCATATATAGTTATCTTTACAGTTTTCACTTTCTGATTTAGATTTCCAAAGGTGTCTTAAATTATCTAGACTATAAAGAAGAAGCACCAGCTTTGTTTCTTGTTTGTTGGAAACATGGGAATGAGATAGGCAGTCTTTCTGCATGAGCAATTTGGCTATTTGAAGGAGCAGAGATCCTGTTTAATTCTGTGTCAATGAAGCTTTGAATGCCGACTATTTTATTGGCATGCTATTATGCTCCCTTCATTCCAATCGTGAGTGTCTTTGTTTCATAGTGGCAACTTAGCCTTTTAGTCAAATGCTCACACAAGAGAATAGTTTCTAGTTCATTAGGAAACAAGATTGGTAGTAGCTTTAAATCTGGCATCTTGTTCTCAAACTTAACTCTTTTGGCAACCTTGACTAAAATTTAAGAAGCACAAAAGACTCCTCTCACCCATCTTGTAGCCAAATACAAAAGAAGAAGAAAAAGGAAATTAATACAACACACCAGATGTTCTAGAAGCAGGATATAAAGCCCTTAATAAAAGTGGTAACTTGCCAAACACTACTACTGATTTTTAAAAAAGAAGAAGAAGAAGAAGAAGAAGAAGAAGAAGAAGAAGAAAGAAGAAGAAGAAGAAGAAGAAGAAGAAGAAGAAGAAAGAAATGGTACAGTAAAATAGTAGTGTTTCAAAATGCATATGCTCAATATTATATTAAGGTCACAGTGGTGGAAATAAATTGCATTAGAGTAGGCCCACTAGAACAGTGGTGGTTTCGTAAGTCAACTCCTCAGTAAATTCAGTGGATTTAAAGGGGGCTGGTCTAATAGCAACCTACAATGCTAAGCAAAAGGATTTCAACCATTCATAAACTATTTACAGTACTTAGAAGCAAGTCACACTGAATATAACATGAATTTGAATATACAGGTATAAAATTGTGTTGCATGATGCCCTTGAAAACTAACCATTTATAAGACAGGACTGCATGCCACAATCTGGTAGTCTTCTCACTCAATTGACTGAATAGTAGATGTTTCTTGATCCAAACATTCATTAGATTTAGTAAAGCTTTAATATTTTCAGAATTGTTTTTAGATTAGCTTGTTTTTGCATTATTTTATCTATATGTAATTAACATATGCTTTAAGAAGCTCAGTTCAGGTGGTTTTAATAAAAGGAACTAAAATTTAATTAGTGAACCTATTTCAGACATAATAACTTTGGGTTGTAGTCATTACCCTTCTTAACAGAAGTGCACTTCAGGAACATTCCTAAAGCACCTGCTTAATATGGCATTCTCTTCTAAAATCAATTCTGAAAAAGCACAAGTCTGGAAACATTCTAAACTGAGTTGCTAGTTCCATAGCCAATTAAGAACAGAAATCCTCCAGCAGTTTCTCAAAGACAGGGCCCACCATCAGCAGACGTTGCAAGACAGCTTTGGGTTTGTCCAAAGCAATTCTTTCTTTCTTTCTCACCACCACTGCCACTGCCAGTGGCAACACCAACAATTCAGTTGGAAGGCTGCCCACCACTTTGCTTCCTCTCATCATCATATGCTGTCAAATCAATTCGGACTTATGGTGACCCATTTCAGGGCTTTCCGGGGAGAAAATACTCAAGAGGTATTTTTGTTGTTCCCTTCTTCTGGGAGGAATCCTGGGACTGTGTGCAGCTTGCTTAAGACCACACAAGCTGGCTGTACTTGCAGGAGGCACAGTGGGGAATTGAACTCCCAACCTCTGACTCCACAGTCAGTTACCTAAGCCAATCAGCTTCCTCTACCCCAGGCCTGCACAACAGGTAGACCGTGGGCTACCGATAGCCCGCAAAGGGTTCAAAAGTGGCCCGCTGAGGATAAGTTCTCCACCTGTTCATCGCCCATCCCAAGGACCACCACTGCCCCAGCAAAGTTCTGGGTCAGCCAGCCCACTATCTCAGCCAAGCGGCCATGGCGTGTTGAAATATGTTCCCCTCCAGAAGGGATTAATTGGTTTTTAATGCATTCCTATGGGAAACCACTGCTCTACTTGCTAAAGTTTTTACTTATGAGCATGTGCTCGGAACGGATAAAATTCGTAAGTAGAGGTTTTAGTGTAGTAGCCCTCAGGCACTTTGGGCCAGAAAAAGTAGACCTCGGCCTGTTCAAAGATGAACAGCCCCGCTCTACCCAATATCATTTTAGAACACTGGGTCAGGTGGGAAGCCGTCCCCACCCCCCCCCGGTATTTTCTATTTACAATCTGGCAGGGTGGCTTTCTTTTTCCAGCAGAGTAAGAAGAAACAAGAAACATGTCTGAATGCTTCTTATAAAATGTATTTTACAAAATGTTGGTTTGAAATCTGATCTTGTCATTCTTTAGGGGTTGGTCTTGCAGAAGGAATTGCCTTAGGATATCTCCTCTTACAACTGAGGTGTGGGAAGCTAGAGACGGGATCCAGAGACATGGCCCTAAAATAAAACACAAGATACACACACACACACACACTCCTCAACCACTTCATCCTATGTAAATAAAAGCACACAAATCACAACCCTCACTCATGAAAAACGCCTCTGAAATTTCTCCTCCTTGGAACTGTTTCCAAATACGATTTCTTTTCTGTTAAATTGAAGAAGGGTCAGCATTCTCTGGGGAGAACCCTGCAGTACAGCAGCCAGATCAGACTGCAAGCGCCATCAACCCCCCCCCCCAAATCATCAGGGCCAGAGCAGAAGCGGATGATGGGGAGTGTTGTCCAACACATCTTGGAAGGCGGCGGGCACAGTTCAGGGAAGGCTGCTGTAAGACACCATTGCAGGAAGCATAGGGAGAGCCAGCATTTCTCTTCTAAAACGCCTCTTCCCTAAAGGCCATCAGGCTCTTAAGCGGCTGTCAAGTCGCCCCAACCCCCCCCCCCCCAGCACGTGAGAACGCGCGCTTTGCCCAGTCGGGTTGGGGAAAATACCTGGGGGGGGGGCGGGGAAGCATCTGAACAACACATACATTGATCTTGAAGGGCAAAAGCATGAGGTGCCATAAAAGGACTCGAGAAGAGGAGACGGGACTCACCGTTCCCCCTCTCTTCCTGCAAATCCTGAGAGGCTGCCATGCTGCCAACTAAATATATGCCAAATTATCTCGCCCGGAGCCTCTACGCAAGCCTTGGAATCCCGCCGCGACCAATAGGAAACAGCCTAGCCGCCTCGGGCTCTCCCTCCATCTCCTTCCCTCGTCAATACAAAGCCTGACGGGAGCGGGATCTCTTTTGTTTTTAATCAGCGGGCTCGGGCCGAGGCGAAACGCGCCACGAGTGCGAGGGGGGGCGTGGCTTTAGAGGCCTCGCCGGCCTACGAAAGACTACACTTCCCGTCATGGAGCGGGGCCAAGGGGCGGGGGGGGAGAAAGAGAGGGAGTCGGAGGCGGGGCCAAGCCGTGATTGTCCCAGAGCGCGAGCAGGGGCTGAGTCAATCCGAACAATGCCTTCTCCGCTGGCGCGGGAGGAGCGCAGCTGAGAGGGGGGCGGCGCGCGCGCCAGAGCGAGGCAGCGGTCGCGCGGCTCGGCTCGGCTCGGCTCCGGCGCTGTCTATCTGCTGGGCAGAGAGGCAATCGGGGGTTGGGCAGCCGCCCGCCGGTGCTGCTGTTATTGTTTGCGGGGGAGGGGGCGTGGGGACAAAAGAGGGGAGACCCTGCACCGCGCGCTGGATTGAGCATGTGGATTCCGACGGAGCACGAGAAATACGGAGTGGGTGAGTGCGATCGGCCAGCAGGCGCCCGGGTGCCCGTCGCTGCTCCGGTGCCCTCTTTTTGTTGCCCTCCCTGGGGCCCGTCGGTGGTACTAGTGCGTGCCCCCCCCACCCCCAAAAGAGCAACTCGATGCTGCATCTCTCTTTCATACCCTTTTTTACTCTTCCAACCTCTCTCTGCAATTCTTCATGTATCCGATTTATTCTTTCAAAAGAAGACTGGTTTTCTGTTTCCAAGGGAAGAAAACTGCATTTGTTTTACCGCCAGCGTTTCCTCCTCATCATCTCCATCATCCTCCCTCCCTCCCCCCCCCTTCGCCCCGCGCCACACACATCATCTCCGCCAAGTGTCATTTGGTTTAAAATGCTGGCTGCCGGGCGGGCTGGCAGGGGAGGGATGAGAGATACAGCCTTCCCACCCACCTCCAAATGGGCAACGTTTAATGTATGAAAAGAGGCTTTCTTTGAATGTGGTGACATAGACTCTTTGAAAGAATGTTCCCAGTTCCACAGCATCTTTTTTGGGGGGGGGGGGCGGCGGCGGCGGCGGAAGGCTTGTCGGTCCAACCGCCCCAAGAATCGCAGACTAAGCAGTATTTCATGATTGTTTAAAAATGTATGTTTTGGCACAAGGTTGAAGTACGGGCTAAACTGCCGTCTTTCGTGCCAGCTGAGAGGCACCGGTGCGCGTTTGAATGTGGTATCTTGCCTGTGCAGTGTTTTTGTTTCAAGCTGGATAGTAACGCACTTCCAGTAGTGGCGTTTTTGTTCTCGGGTTTAATGGAGTACAAAAGTGTCTGGGTTGCACAAGAAAACAGACCAATCGGGGAACTTGCAGTAATGTTTGGGAAGGCAGAGAGGCTCCTGGTATCCTTTTTACAAAAGGTGAATAACAAAGGATGATAGATCTCTTGAATGTGGAATGTCTCGTTTTCCTCTTCACCCTACCTCCCCAACAGTAGGATTTCTTCTGATGTGTTTCCCCGCTTCCCCCCCCTCTCTCAACTGAATTGTGTTGAAATTGGTATTTTATTTCTCTTTTCAGTCGCTTGCACTGGGTCCTTAACACATTATTGGGACCATTGATTTCGTCTTTGACATATCCAATATTTTAATGGGATTGCACCTCTTCCCACTGTGAAATTTATTTTAAAACCTTGTGAGGACCGTGACTCCCCACCCTTTCGCAATGGATCGGGTTTTGAGTTTTCAGTGGGTTCTTTCCTCACCCCCTAATTGGGAGGTGGGGTGCAGGGACTTTGCGGTGGGCTAAATGACTCCAGTCCTTTTACTGGGAACGTGGCCCCACTGATTTACGCCTGACTGGATGTGTGTGATGGTATTATTTTGAATCCTTAGGAAGCGTTAATCATTGTTGACTAATTCTGTGCAAGAAAAGCAGTTTTCAGGGTTTCACAGGGAAAAAAGGCATTTCAAATAATGTTGGCTTTGCATTGAGGAGGCATGCCCATTCAGTTGCGGATGTAACAGTGAATCCATCCAGAATGCCAAGACTTTTGTGTGATCTCTCTGGGTTTAACCATTAATATACAAGACCAACCAATCCTTTGCAACTCTGCTATTGAAAACTGATCCCAGATGCTGCTCTCTGACCCAAAGGCTTAAATTATAGAGATCATGGGCAGGATTTATTTCCTGACTTCTTTATGTGCCCAGTCACAGCTGGGTTGCAAGATATTGATTAGTCCTCCCGCTGGCCTTTGAGCGGAATGAGCAAACACATGTGCATGCATACACACCACACACACACACACACACACACACACACACACACACACACACAGAGAGAGAGAGAGAGAGAGAGAGAGAGAGAGAGAGAGAGAGAGAGACTTATGCCATGGATTTAAAAGCTACTCTGGTATTTCCTGGAATGGCATGTGGGATATAACTGGTCATGTATTTTAAGCTGTAATGCCTCCTTGCTTTAAACACACACCCGCACACCACTTGGTCTGATAGGGAATATAATTTCTCAGCTGAAATGCTTATTTCTTAAACAAGGAACACCACAGTTCTAATAGGGAAGAAGTATGATTACAAATTGAATTGCCAACCTATGACTTTTCACTTTGAAAATGTGTTGATCTGGTTAATTTTGCATTGAAAATTGTTGTCTCTTTTATGGAAGAGGAGTGGCAGGATGAGTCAACTATTATTCTTTTCGATGTGGTCAAGGGAGGGATAGAACATGTCTTTTCCTTGAGGGGAGAAAATACTGTATAAACGGAGGAAACATCCCATTTGCTCATCTAACTATTGGTTGTGCTTTCAGAATTGGTATACATGTAGACCACTGTGGTGCACTGAGCATGCACAAATCTATTGTTAGTGTTTTAAAGTACTGGTTGTACATATGCTGTCTTTTTAATGCATTCAGTGTTGAATCATTATTATTTATAGCATGTTGCCTGTATTCTTGCCAGAAGAATACTTGGTAACCCCCTTTCACACATTCATTAAGGGATTCTTTCTCAATAAAATAAAATGTAAAAAAATAAAAATAAAAAAATTGTTGCACAATCTATGCAGAATCCTGAGATGTGCAGGGCATATACAACGTATGTGAAGGGGAAATACCGTGCATTTTTATTTCATCCAATGGTGGCTTCTTTGGATAAAGCACCATCATTTTTTATTTTCTTTGGTGGGATAGTTTCAAAACACTGTTTGAAGTTGAGGGGAATGTGTGCAAGCACGGCTGCGTTCTCAGACGGATGGTTTTGCACATATTTGGCCAGAAGGAAATCCGGCTGAGTTCAATGGGGTTTACTTTCAAAACAAGAATATGCTACACAGTAGCTTCATAATACAATCTTAGGCACGTTCAGTACAATTGAGGCAGATAGGATTGCAGCTGCTCAGCCTAGCACTGTGAAGAGTTAGGTTAAAAGAAATTGGCCTCTTGGTTCACCGGATACATCAAACAAGTGCAGTCAGCCAGTCTTGTGCACCTCTATCCTGCCATCCTTCTGGCGACAGGTAAAGACCATTCTTTTTAGGCAAGCTTTAAGCAGTTCAACTGAAGGCAAAAGGTAGAGTGCTGTCCTTTATTGTTTTTAGAGTGCTCTTTTTTTTAAGCTGGCAGCAATGAAACATTTTTATTCACTTTTGAATTGTTTAACGTTGTTGGTTCTTATTGGGTTCTTATTGCATGTTTTAGTAGAATCCATCTATGAGTCTCTTGGGGTTCCTATGCTGCAGAAAAGGTGGGTTCCATACAGAACAAAAATGAGTCAGATCTGCATCCTAATATGTTGACCTGCTGCTTCAGAGCATAAACCCGACTGGTATGCTGGTAATGATTTAGGACTACGGTCACCCAGACCTAAATTTGTGCCAGTGGGAGAATGTTTGGGTCTAGTGTAACATTGCTCCTGTCTTGTCATGCCCATTGAATGCCCATTTCTCTGTCAGCTGAACAGTTCTGCTAGCTGGTTGCACCCTTAGCAGATCTCGGAGATCAGTCTTCAGGAAAGGCTTCTGCCAGCAGAAGATGCTTGTGCCTAAGCTTAGTCCTGGTGGCTTTGAGTTAGTTTTTCACTGGTTGTCTGCAACCTACAATTCACTCAGGAAGGAACACATTTCACTGAGCATTTTAAGACTGATTTACTATGCATGCTTAAGGCCTACCATACCTATGTCAGACTTTTCTCCAACATACTAAGTGATTACCGCATTGCAGCTTATGGCTGCGATCGTTGCACACATAGTTGTGACTAATCCACATGGAGATGACTGACGGAATAAATATACACATAGGATGAGACACGCAATAATTTAAAATGACCAAACCTGAAATAAAGTTTATTTTTTTCTAACCCTCACATTTTAGCTAGACCACTATATTGAACCTTGGTAGAGACTTTTGTCTAACACCAAAACTAGATTGAACATATCCAAATGAATGAATACAATAGCACTCGTGTGTTTTAAAATATGTATTTTTTTTTTAAAAAAAAACTGTCAGCCCAATCATTAGGCAGACTGCATGAGGACTGTTCTGCATGACCAGGAGTATGGACTGAACTTTCTGTTCCTTCCCATTCTCAATGGTAAGGGGCTCCTTTCAAGTGTAATGGGAGACATTGCCTGGTAGAAATTGCTAATTTAAGATTCAGTTATCAGTCTGTTTGTGGTTTTGCATATAGAAGGGAAAGAGGCACCATCTTGTTGAAATGATTTGAACCAGTCCTGGCTACATTGCTTTTTTTTTTAGCTCTCCTTTATTCATGCCAAGCTCTCTTTGTCCCTGAAATACTTAAACAGGAAAAGATGACTTGGATCTACAGGTTACCACACATTTTTGTTTTGCCAGTCCGTCCCCGTGCAGTTTCCTTAAAAGTCTAAATAAATAACACACATAAGCCACAGTGAGAAATTATTTATTTATTTATTTATTCTATTTATATAGTGCTCATCTATACTGAACAGTGTATTGCGCTATTGCCTTTAGCAAAGGTGACAGAGGAAGGAGGAAGATTGTTCTTCCTCAAATCTGGAGCTGGCGAATGTCAGTGCCATCTTAATTTCCACATTTTATTTAGTCAGTAGAATAGGCTCAATCTGTGTTGTCAGAGGTGGGCTAGGTAAGACCTGCCCATGGTCTCATCTAATCAATCTGGTTTTGAGGCTGACCTCAAAGACACGCTCTGTGAAGAAAGCTGGATATATTTTGAAAGCCACAAGCTGCATACAGCACATGAGCTGCATGCTGCCTTCTCCTCGATTAGAGGATTAAATTGTTATCTATTAAAAGTGAGAAGAGACTCATCTGTCTATGCTTACTTTGCCAAATGGAAGTGATTTCCCCCAAATCCCTTGCCCTTCAGATGGTTCAGAATTTATCTTCGTGTCCTAGTGCACTGAATGCATCTGGTGTTCCATAGAGCTCGATTGCTTCAAATGTTAAATATATCTTTATCAAACTAGTCCTGATTATTCAGTAGACTGAAGAATCTCGTCAAAAAGCACCTATATATGCAGAATCATCTTGGTTATGTGTTGTGCTCACCTTTGTAAAATAAAGGGTAGGGCATGAAAGGAAGGAAGCCAACTATATAAAGAAATGTTGCTACTCCAGCTGTGGTCTAACACCTCAACCACTCTGCTTGTAGCCCGATGGCAGGGTTGTGGACAAGTCTCTTTGCTGGCATTTCGTCTTTAAATGTGTTTTAATGTGCTATTCTGGTGCAGCAGAAACAATCAAGTCTTGTTGCATGAGTAACATTTGCAAGTACTGTATAGGGCTTTATGAGTCAATACCAATACATTGTACCTCAAATTGGGCTGGTAGTTTTTGGTTCTCCTCGTAATCCATGTTAGTTAGCAATATAGCTGCAGCATCTTGGGCCCCATGAACTTTCAGAAAGCTTTGCAACATCAGCCCTATGCAGAGCGCATTGAAAAAATCCAAATGGGATGAAACTCAGGCATGTGTCACTGGGAAGATAACAGATATCTCCAGCAACGGGCACAGCTGCCATATTAGTTTTAATGGCAAAATGCATAGAGGCTCAGGGGTGAATGTGGGAGCATGGCCAAGTGGTGAATTTGAGTTTTCAGAGGGAATGTAAATACGTCCAACAGAGATTAAATCCCTACCCCTGTCTACCTTTTGACTGGTCAGGAGCACCTGTCTTATGTGGCTTAAGCTTCAGTTTATTTGTCCTCATCCAGTCCATTACTTAAACCATATATGGGTTTAAAGGGAAATAAAGTTGGGTATCATTTGCATACTGGTGATGCTGAATCCCCAAACGCTGGATAATCTCTCCCAGTAGCTTCATTTATATCTAGAAGAGCATGGGGGAACAGAAAAGCATTTTGAGACCCCCAAGGAACTATATAGGTCAAGCCCATGATGTTGATTAGGAGCTGCCAGGACCATCTACTGAATTTATCCCTCTGGGAAAATCCAGAGCTACTGCAAAAAATAAAAATAAATCTGTAAGTCACACCTCAAACAGACAGCTTGGTAGTTTACCATGGTTGATGATACCAAAGGTAGTGCCTTGTCCAGTTGCCAGTATAGGTAATCTACCAAGGCAACCCAAACCATCTCTGTCTCACAACCAGGTGTAAAACCAGCTTGAGATGGTTGTTGATAATCTGTCTCGTAGGAATCCTTGGAGCTTTACTCAAATTGCAGCATATCTGACCACTGTTGTCTTCAAAGCGTTGTGCAAAATGTTAACGGCAGGCCATTGTATGTTCTGTGCTCTTGTCGTGTGAGTGAGAGCATCATAGGCACTCACGACAGCCCCACCTGATGCCTCTGTACAGGTATAATCCTAGCAGGGAAGAATGACTTTATCACTGTTACCACTGTCATGGTGTAGGCATTCCATTGGGCTTCATGGCCCATGGACCTGTCCACCATTGTTGCTCTAGCTTTCATCCTAATTGTTCCATCACTTGTAATAAACAAGGTGACTGATTTGGCTGCATTCAGTAGGAGGGGACATTTAGAATGGTCTCCTCTCCTGGTTATTTCCTGTTCTAGAATTTAACCAGAGCTTCAACAGGATCACCAAGGTGATATGAAATCCCCCCAGGAACTATCAGGAAACAACATGGATTTATTAGTCTCCTAGGGTCTTCCAGTGACTCTGATGCCCAACAGCTAATGTTATTTTCATGACAGAAGAACTACAGAGAATTCCTCCACACTCATATCATCATAATCATCCTAGCGACTACAAAACAAACAAACAAAAGAGTGCTAAATGGGAATCATACCATATGGGACAGATCTATAGCCATTACGGATAAGGATTCTGAGTCATTTTCAAAAAGCTGGTCTCGATGTGAATGTGGAAGCCCTCCATGCCACAAATTGAGGCTTTCCAGCACCATCTTGAGACCAGTTCAACTGAATCAAGGGAAAGAGACAACTGGTCATCCTTATGGGCGGCACATCAACAAAATCCCAATTCTGCCTTGTGCCTCTGCTTTGAGATAGACTCGCGCAAAACTGGCAAATTGTAGGACATGGCTGGTGATGAGATGGATGGGGTCAGAATGGATTGCTGCAGTTCTACCTTCCCTCCCTTCAGTTCTTCACTGCTGCTGCCCAGAGAACCTAAGCAGGCAGAACTGATTCCCCTTTCCCATCCTCACTTCATTCCAGCCAGGTCTTTGTAATTCAAGCCAAGTTGGTAGGCTCATCCAGAATCTCTCTCACACACACAACCCCCCGTATGACAGTTGTTTTTCCATTCACGGACCTGGCATTTTCCACCAGCATAAAGTTGTCCAGGTTCTTTGGAGTGGGGGCAACCAACACCCTGTTCTACTCATACCTATGCATATCTCTTTGCTCCTTATAGGGAGCACTCCCTATTCCTTCCACTACCCTTCCTCTTACATTACACATTCCTCTACCAACTGACAGCAATCTTAAAATGTAACAGTGTGATGTGAAATGTCTTGCACTTTGAACGTACCACCAGTGAGAAGGGGGCACCAGACAGACCTGCTAGGTGGCCCACGTGGGCTAGGTCCTAACTTCTCCCAAGCCAATGAATTCTTCTTAGGCTCACTCTGTTTTTCCCCCCCATGTAGCTTCTACTGGTTAAAATTGCAGGGAACTTTGAAATTTGGCAGGCAAGGGATCAATTTCATGGTAACTCTACCTTGCTTGTGAGCAAAACACAGGCTGCAATTATAAGCCTACTTACCTGGAAAGAAGTATAACATTGTATGATATTAACCAAAATAAGTACAGTAAATAATATGATTTGAGTAGAAGTTAGACAGTTGGAAGGACAAGGTTTTATATGGTGGCAGTGTTATAATTCATGCCTTTTCAAGGCTTCCAAGTAGATGTTTTATTTGGGGAAAATAACTGTAACTGAAGCAATTGAAATGCTCTCTTCTGCTCTTAAGTGCATAAATAAATTAAATAAATAAATAAATAAGACTGATATGTGGGATTCCCCCACCCCTTAACATATTTTGTCTTTAGCCCACAGTGGGAAGAGATCCATTATTTCCTCTCTCTCATACACACACCCGACTCCCTGTGGTTTCAGACACTTCTGTTCCCTGAACAGTGGCTCTGAAGGGTCTTCCAACACTTGGGAGTCATTTTTCATGGAGATGGTGATGGGGTTGGAAACGACATAGCAAATAGTCAAAAAGCACAAGGATACAGTGACATTTTGGGATTAGAGTCGAGCTATGTTCATTCTGGAGAGGAAGAGTCTATTCCAGGGTTCAGGGCTCATTAAGAGACTGGCGTCCATGCTGTGATTAAGTTAGAATATTTGATATTTTGCAAATTACAAAAATGCTTTCATGTGGACAAAAAACATGAACTTATTTTTAAAAATTTAAAAAACAACTGTTTTCTCACACTTCTGTGCAGACAGTGTAGGTAAGTGTCGCTGAAGTGAGTTCTTGGTTTGCAAAGAACAGCCACATGTTTGTAAATTAAAGACATGCTCCTCTGAACTCAATAGAAATGCAAGGAAAAATTAAGCAGATCCAATGGTTTGTTAAAATACATGTTACACTCAAATTTGTGATTGTGTCAGTGTAAGATCTAGATATTCCTGTCCCTTCTAATGACAAATATGTATTTTCTTTTCTGGAGTACAATAATAGAGCCAAGCACAGAGATAATATTAGGTGTTTCCTTGAAAAATCAGGGAATTTAAGCAGCCACTTTTGTGGCGTGGTTTGGGTCTTTGCAGTATGTGACCAAACTATGAGGTATTGCTTTCCTAGAAACTGCCCCCCCTCAACCTCAGTCACCCATGGCGTGGCTTTGGTGGCTGAGTAAATTCTGTTATTTGTAATGCATGAATATACACAGCCCTAATATGTTGAAGGTGCAGCTGACCTCCTGTTATCAAGGGCATATCAGCAGGCGGGTGGGTGGGTGGAAGGGTGCATTTGCCCCAGGACACAGCAATCTGAGGGCGCTTGGAGGGGGAGCAGTAGGAGGAAGCCGTGCACCCTCGCGCCAGCAGTCCTCCTTGGCGATGGGAACCCCTCCGCCACCTCCGCGCGCCAAATGAGCGGTGAAGCAGGCAAGCAGGCATGTGGAGAACACGGTGGCCGCAGCGCCCTCCACCTCCTCCTCCTCTTCCTCGCCTTGATTCAGGCCACTGTGGGAGAGGTGTAAGGTCCGTGTGTGCTACCGCGCTCACGCACATGTGCACACACACACACACAAACACCTGTCAGACCATGCACGTGCACACGCACGCACCACGCATGCAGGATTGGGGCCCCGTTGCTGGATGGGTGCGATGCAGTGAGGGGGGGGCAGGAGGGGCACAACAATGAAAGTTGTCCCCAGGCACTCCAAACCTTTGCTACGCCTCTGCCTGTCATTTGCAGTTCTATTCAGGTAACAAAACCAAATGTTTATTCATCTGTTCCTGGGTAGCACTTGGCATCGCCAAGGTTCTGTCTGCCAGCCATAGTGATTGGCATCTTGTCTTGATGCTGTTGACATCATATGCAAAACAGTTTGTCTAGCGAGAGGAGAAGCTTAGCCAAGGCAATGTGAATATAAAATCTGATCTCCTTAAGGAACATAACACATGGTTAGATGGTATTATGCTAAGTAATGAAAAAGCTATGACCCTGACATTGTGATAACAGGGCACCTGTAACGTGAATGGTTCGATTTTATTACATTATGCAAATGAGAATATCCAATAAAACCTCTCAGATAATGTGGAGGAGGGGAGGAGGTGGGATGCAGCCTGGCAGTCAGGAGAACCATAAAGAATTGGGATTTGTGCTTTTCAAGCAAGGCCAAAGGTGCTGAGAGACTGTAACCACAGAAGGGTTGATCTGTAGATTTTAGCTTCTGTTACTGGCAGTTACTCTGTATTACGGCTTGCATTGTTACATTGAGCAGGATGGAATCTGTTCATTTCTCAGGAGTGAAAAACAGTATCGGGCTTCTGATTCATCCATTTCTCCAGCAGCTATGCTGACCAGAACCCAGTTAATTATAGCAGATTTGCTTCAGATTTGAATTTGCCTCGAGTGGGTGGCAAATCAAATAATACGTACAGTATTGTGTGTGTGTGAAGAATTATGAAACCACATTGGGAATTGTATTTCCTTTACATAAAGTGAGGCTCAGAGGAGTTCACAAATATAGAAAAGATCCACATATTTATTTTTTACCAGAGACCGCTGGTAATGGGGCAGCAAATAAATAAATAAATAAATAAATAAATAAATAAATAAATAAATAAATAAATAAATAGTCTGGAGTTAAAAAATAAATAAAAAGATAGCTGCTGCAGTTGCCCACGTATGCTTCAATGAATCATTTTTTCATACAGAAGAGTCACCACGTAAACCTAAGTAGGGTGGAAAATGGTACAAACTTGCACGCAGCTGATACTATATGTGCTGAAAATCATGATTAGGTGATGTGGCATCTGCACAGCCTGTTTTTGTGCAGGGTGACTTTCAACAGAGCAACTTCAAGGCACAACAATAATAATAACAAGTAAGTGTGAAGCAAAAAAAAATCAACAACATCAGCAGCAGTATTAAAGACAACTGCACAATATATTGGCCAAAATCCTGTTGCTAACTCAATCTTTAGGTTACTGTTCTAAAATTCTAACCAAATCTTCTCTGTTCCGTGCTGTGAGGGTTGTGGTTCTTGCTTGATGAGAAAGTCTACACCTGTTCCCTCTTGTTCGTTCAATAAAGATTCTTCTTTAATATCACAATTGTCAGCTTGTATTTTTAGAACGTCATTGAAAACTGATAAATAAACAGGAACGTTTAACTTCTCATTTTGTCCTAAAAGGGTCATAAGCAGGTTACAACTCTGGGATGTAACAGTCTCGCTGAAACAACGCAGTCTTTCATCAGGGATAATAACATTCCCGTCACCCTTTCAGCATGTCTCTGGTGGCAATGGTAACAGGGGCATTTGGTCTTCTGCCAGTCCTTCTTCCCATAACCAACCCTAGTTGCTGTCGAAACATTCCCACAATCTCTCCTCTGCCTCTGATTCACCTCCTGGTACCAGATTCATTGGGTTCTCTCCCTTCTTTCTCCCTCTACCTGGGCTTTTTATTCTCTGATATTTCTTTTTCATTCATGCTTCGTTCATTCTTTATGATCTGGTCATAGACCCAATTTAAGAGCACAGAAGGAAAATTAGTAAAAACAAATAAATAAAACCCATTTGTAATACAAAATGTTAAAATACAAGCTAAAACCAGGACATGTTAAAAATGCAGAGAAACATAAGACCCAGTGCTAAGGGAAATCAATAGCATAATTGAGACATTGCTTATTTTTAAACTTGGCCACGGAAGCAAAAAAATTAGCCACAGATTCCGTATTTAGTTGATTTTTGCCCGCCAATAATTGAGACAAATGCTCTGTTTTTCACTCCTGAGCCCCTCTCTCTCCCCAGTAGAAAGCCCCTTCTCTCTTTGCCACCCATCTCCTGCAGTCAGCCATCACTCTTGGTACCTTAACTGTTCCTACATGTAGGCCCAGGGGTTTGCCATCCAGATCCACTCTCAGCCTGGGAGTAAGATCCTACCCCTCCCCTCCCCCCCAATTTACTGCCTATCCCACCTCCAAGACCCTTTTTTATCCTATTCTTCCCTCTCCTCAGGTTGTCCAATCCCTCTCTTCAATTTTCCCGCCTCAATCTCTAAACAAATTCCGCCTGACTCTGTCTTCACTTTCCCTGGTTGTTTTTCTGTATCCTGATCTGTTACCAGGATGGGCTTTGTGTTTCCTTCAAAGGCCAGTTGTCTTTCCCTCTCCCCAGGTTGGCCACCCGGTGAGTATCTTAAGATGTCAGATGTTTTCTGGGGTGAGGCAGAAGATGCTTGGGCAGAGAAGTCCTCCAATCTGCCTTGAACTCCACTCATGTGTGTTGCTCTGTATGGAAACTTGTATAGAGGGGAGGGAAGTGTGTGCAATCTGCCCTTCTCCTTCACAACCTGCAGTTGCCTTAGTCCAGGCCAGAAGTGCTTCTGTAACAGGAGCTGCTGTTCATGCTTGAGGTGATGATGAGCTGAAATTGCATTTCTATGCAGTGTGTTTTGTGACGGCTCCTTCTGATGTTATGAATTGAAGCTGGGCTGTGTATGAAGAGGAACTATCATGCCCTTTACTTTAGGGTTTTCACGGCAACAACAAAAAACAATAACAGCAAGAAGCAAGTGTTAACAAAAGCTTAAAACCCAGTGTTTAATAGAACATAAAAAACCCCATACATGAAAAAGAATGGTCTTATATATAAGCTAGCAAGTGTACCTGGCTTTGACCAGGTTAGGAATGCATTCATTTTATTTTCCTATTCAGTCTTTTCTCTTTCTCTTTTTTTATTGACTATCCTATTTATTGACCATATCCTATTTATTTTTCCCTTTCCAACCCAGCACCCAGTAAGCCCAGTACATAGTTCCACTCACGCAAAAAAATGGAGCTTCTTATTTAGAAATATGTAGGATATTTGGAAGTTGAGTCATGGTCATTGGACTTCTTTTTGAGAGATAGAAACGTTTCGCTGCTCATCCAAACAGCGAAATGTTTCTATCTCTCAAAAAGAAGTCCAGTAGCCATGACTCAACTTCCAGATAAACTCACCTGGATGACTGAGAATCTTCACAGTCATGTAGAATATTGAATTTGCATGTTTATTGCACTCACAAGAACTGTATGAACACAGTCAGGAAAAGGCTATGTTTACTTTGTAGTAGGAAATAGATGTGTGTAACATGTTCTGCAGGACTGGCTTTTTCATGAATGAGTTAATTGTATTTTTCCTAGCTCGAAGAGTAACAACACTATTTACTACAGAAGGAAGGAATGTGATGCCTTGATTTCCATATCCATAATAACAATATGGCAAGGAGTTTTAGAAAATATGTTCTTCTTTGATCATATGGCAGGCAGTTATAATTGCCTGATTTAACGTGAGATCAATGCACTTAAGGCACTAACAAGTTGCTGCTGCTGCTGCTCTGTCTCTCTGTCTACAAGGTCCACAGAAGCTTTAAATTACTACAGCTATGCAGAACCTTCATTGCACATAATCTGTGAAAGAGTAACCAATACCTCCACCTCTCTCAGTGCCTTGCTGTCTCATTCGAAAAAGAGTTTCCTGTTGAGTTGGTGCATCTTCACAATAACAAGATAAATTCGAGGAAACATAATACTTGCAGCAAGTATGTCAGTGTTCTTTTTTTAAACCTGTCTTGATGTCATTCAGTCAGGTGTAGTTACAGTTTCCTCAGAGAAGAATTTAATCACTTTAAATTAGCATACACCTCAATTGTCCACTTCACTAACTTCCGTGTCCATTGCATTGCTAGTACAGTACAGGGATTCTTCTCATCACTTCATGAAGGAGTAGTCGGCTGTGGCTGTCCTAAATGCCCTTAAAAGGAAGTTTGCAAATGGTGAGCAAGAAGCCGTTAGCACACAATGCAAGATGATTACTTTTACCCAAGCTTGGAAATATTACTTCTTTGGGTCACAGTCAATGTTTCCTTTAATTTTCCACCAGCACCGAGTGGAAACTCTGTCCTCCTCATGCAAAGTTCTGGCCCTGGCTGGAAGCGAATGAGCGGCAATACTACTTGGGGGGGTACACATCACCAATACAGTGCTGCAAAGCTATATACCTGCACAGCTTAGAGAGGAATCCTTAGTCACAGCTCTCAGAATCTCTCACCCACCATATCCCCGTCTTGAAGATAACTTTTCCACTCTCAAAGTTTTGGTAGATAAGCCAGCAGTCAACAAAGTACAGTGGTCCCCCGCCCTTTCGCGGTTCATATATTGTGGGACTGCAATTGAAAAAAGGCCCCCTGGGGTAAGGGGTAAAGGCCTGTTTCAGCCCTCCCATACTTACCCCAGGACTGGGGCTGCCCCAAATGGAACTGCAAGTGCCTTCCCAGGCCTTCTGTAGGCCCCAAAAGGGCCTCTCTGCGAACCGGTTCACCAAAAATAATTTCCGGGGGGCCTTTCTAGACCTGTTGGAGGCCTCAGAAATGATTTTCTGTGACCCGGAAGTCACTAATGGTTCGCAGGGAGGTCCTTTTGGGGTCTCCAGAAGACCTGGGAAGGCCCTCGCAGGCCTATTTGGGGCAGCACCAGGCTGGGGGGAAGTACAAGAGCCCCCAGTTAGGCCCCTCAGGCCTGACCGGACCTGCATCCTCATATCGCGTATTTTCAATTATTGTGGGTCGGGTCCCTAGCCCCTGCAATAGAGATAGGAATACTGTACAGTATTCATATTGGTGTCCAACACATCCATTAACTCACTCACTCACTCATTCATTTCTTCCTCTGCTGCCTTTCTCCCTGTTATAAGGCAGTTTTATGCAAATACACTGGCTGCGTTTTAATGTGAACTAAATTCTGTGTGTAGTTGTTGTAGAGGTAGCTGTGCTAGTCTGCACAAGCAATAAAGATAAAAGCAAAGTAAAAAATAAATAATGAATACAAAGGAAAAATGTGGGGGCACCTTTAACACTGTTTTATCTTAACGCGATATCACATTAAAATATGACAGTTAATCTTTAAGGTGCCTCCATGTTTTTGTCTTGTGTATCCATTTGTTCCTTTTCATTTTGTTTTTTACCTACATTCTGTATAAACATGGTAGTAGTTACTACTTAGTGCAGAAGGAAATATGAGAAATAGCTACTGTCTTAAACAGTTTTCTTTATAATAAAAGTATATATGTATAAAATATAATATATATATTATATATATGCGTGCACACACACACACACCCTTTTGTTTGGCACTCATGATAGTTTGTGCAAGATTGTTTAAATGATTTTGCATATGTGAGAATTTTAGCTTTCTATCCTGCCAGCTTTGGAATGTTGAATGGGATTTGGTAGGTAGGAGCCATCTGGTCTCTTACCTTGTGAAGCATGTCGTGAGGTAACTCTGTGCCCTTCACATTTGGAAGTACTGTACTGTATCACATAGCATGCATAGGAGTAATACGTAGTAGAGGAATAGACCCAGTGCCCATGGCTGGGCGTGCTGAAGACAGGAGCTATCCAAACTCTAAGGTTTTATATTAATACTTACAGTATCTTATTGAGATAGTAATTAAGCATGCCATCCTATATGAGAGTGGGGCAATAGTGGAAAGCCTTATTAATTGTTTTTGTTTCTTTCATCCATAGTAGTGTGAACTTAGCTGCAGAAAATTGAAGGTACAAAGTATCATTGGGGATTGTTACTGTGATACAGTTTGTAATTTGTCTTAAACAAACATATACAAAAGTCCCTTCTTTAAGTTCCCATCACCTAAGAGTTGTAAGAAGAAATTCCTTCCTCCCTTCCTTTTTTGCAAATATTTTTGCAAAGATCTTTACCATGACTCATGATAGCTGCACTTATTTCCTTTTGTTTTCTGGAGCGCATAAACATTTTTTGTAGGCTTTTGAAGAAGCACTTAGGTTTTCATGGATAATTTTTCTCCAAAAAAAGCCCAGAGCTTTTCACCCATTAAGAAATCCAAGTACTGTATTGTCTTGGTAGATGGTGATTACACTTTCTAATATTCTTTATGACAATATGAACCTAACTAAGCTGACATGAGCCCTTTCCCTTTCGGAAGTCTAGTTGAATTAAATTAGAAGTATGCCAATGGGTAAAAATAAGTCCATACAAATTCTAATGAATGACACATGTAGCTGTAGTTCCCATCTGTGATCTGAAATTTTGCAGGCTAGTAGCAGGTGCATTAGTTTTGATATCTGCCTGTGAATTTGGAGTTTTGGTCTCAAAATACATGCTGGTGCATGTCTGATAGAACGGTGACTCCTTCTCCCTAGAGCAGGGATGGCGAACCTTTTTGGGACCGAGTGCCCAAACTCGGCAGCGGTGGCGGCCTTGACGGTGGTGGCGGGGGGTCGAGATCGGTGGCAGTGGGGGGGAGGGGGCGAAGGTAGCAAGGGTGACAGAGGGGGCGTGGTCAGGGTCATCGTCAGCGGTGGGAGGGGCAGGGATGGCGGCGGAGGTGGGGTCGGGTTGGCGGTGGCAGGGGCGACAATTGCGATGGTGATGGGGAGGTGGCGGCAGGGGTTTGGGATCGGTGGCAGCGGGGGGTCAGGGGTGTGGGCGAGGTCGAGGGCAGCAAGGGCAACAGGATCAGGGTTATTGGCGGCGGCGGCGGTGGCGGGAGGGACAGGGATGGCGTTGGTGATGGCAGTGGGGTCGGCGGAGGCGGGGTCAGGGGCGGTGGGGCGGCAATGGCAATGGCGATGGGGACGGCGGCGGTAGGGACGGCCTGGCACACAACATGCTCCCTGCCCCCTCCATTTGCCCCTCCACAAATTCCTCCAGCGGAGGGGGAAATGGGGGGCAAGGAGCATGTCGCGTGCCAGGCAAAAGCTCTTTCCGTGCCACCTTTGGCTCGCATGCCATAGGTTCGCCATCCCTGCCCTAGAGAGACTCAGCTCTGCAAGGGTGATTAGAAATCTGTAGCAGAGCTTCACCCTGCCCAAGTCTACCTTGTATACCCAAGCCCTCAGAGAAGGCTGATGTGGAAATAACTAGGTTGCATGTAAGATGTCCAAGGAAATTCACAAGACATTGGTGTTTGGTCTTGTGTTTGGCCTTGCAGCCACCAAAACTCTTCTTTGATGCCAGTAAGTTGATCCAGTGTGAAAATGTGGGTGAGAGAATATGCCAGTAGTTTGTCAGACAGGTACAACAGCACAATCCAGGAAGGAAACCTTTGCTGCTGCTTCTGGAGCTGCTCTTTAGTAAAGCCAGACTGTTATATTAACCATGGTCTTTGCTGTGTTAAGGTCCACTCCTTTCAACCTGCCCCAAAATAGCTGTTGTATCTTCTTCCTGTTTAGTGTACTGGCAACACTTTTCTATGCCATTTGTGAGCATCTCCAGCTGAAATTCAGTCTGGTTTTTGTCTTCTGACATCAGGCTGGTGATGTAGGATCTGTCTCCTACAATGACAGCTAGGGACTACTCTAAATAACATGCAGTATTTTACAATATTCCAAATGTTTCCCATGCTGTGACACTTATATAAGGTTGCTTTTAATATTACATGGATTAGAAACAAGAATTCAAGCATGTAATGTTTTTTGAATCCCTCACAGTATTTTAGATGTTGCAGGTATGACAGACTTTAGGCAGTTATATTTTGTTCACCCAGCGCTTTGCAAACTGACTGTGTGGTCCTTTTTCAGAGTTGTGTGTAGATGGTTTGATTTTAAATGTTTTAACTGATGATTGCATTAAGTGACAATTTAGTATTTAGTGTTTTATTGTTTGCATTTGAAGGTGCTTCAATGGTGTCTTAATTCTTTATACATTCATTCTTTCACAATGCTTGAAAAAACATCATTAGATGTTGGATGCAGTACATAACAGGATGATATAATGCACTGGCTAAAATCCTGTTGTTTAGTGTAGTAAATCACCCTAAATTATGCCCATTGAATCAGTGGGGATTTGATGAGTCAACCCCTCCAGAAGTTGGATTGATTGATCTGGGTGAACCAACTATGAGTGCGACTTACTTTATTATAGTAAGCTGTTGTTAGAGTAGGCTTATTTGAATCCATGAAATTTATGGAGGAGTTGGCTTATTAAGTCCTCATTCATTCAATGGGCCTACTTTAGTAAAAAATACTATGCTAAGCTAAGCAACGGATAATAAGTTTGTCCCTTCCTTGGATTCTTTTAAAAGGCAGTTTAAAACAGGGCTTTTTTCAGGCTTTTCCTAATTTAGATCATAATAGCCTGTTCAGCCTAGCTGAATTTTTAAACCTTGATGTTTGTATTATTATTATTATTATTATTATTATTATTATTATTATTATTATTATTATTATTATTATTATTATTATTATTACCTTTTTCTTTTTTCTTTGGATTTTATAATTTTTGGTGTTGCTTATTATGTTTCTTTGTTTTTGTCTACATTATATTTGTATATTTGAAGGTTGTAAGCCACCCAGAGTGGCCTTTTAGGCTAGATGGGCAGGATATAATGTAATATAATATAATATCACAGATAGGCAATCTAAGTGTTCGATGAAACAGTGTTACATTTATTTAAAATAAATGAGAATTGCATTTCTCATAAATGTATTTTTCAATTAATAAAGCCTCTTTGTGCTCTCAGTTGGACAAAAATATAATTAAATGATATTTTGGGGAGGCCTATGGCCAATGGTGATTGGAGCCCGTCAAAACATGGCCGATTTGCTCCTATACTTCCCAGAAGACCAAAGGTGCTTTCTGAACCCATTTTTTAAATTAAAAATTTAGGGCCATTGGAAAGTCCAAGGGTTACTTGTATGGTTTGAAAATGGCCATGGGGGCATGGGGGGAGTACCTAGATGCGAAATAGCAGAGAATAGGGAATTTCAGATGAGAATATATTACATTCAGACTCTTCAGAAAACCCTATGATGTGGGGTCATAGGAACATAAGGTAAGAGGTGGCAAGGAGTAGGGGAGTATAAGAATATAAAAAAGTCCAGTGTTACTTTTGCCTCTAAGCAAAATTTAGTTAACGAGAAAGCAGCTTTGCAAAAGAGTTGTTATATGATGATTAAAAGTAGGAGATGGCACATTTTTCTCCAATATACTGATTATCTTTGTGCAAGCTTGACTTCTATTTTATAAAGATAATTCTCTACTGTTTCAGTCACACTGTTACCAACAGCAGAGAGGAAATTGCAGACAGTTTCACACATAACGTTGGGAGAGAAGGCAAAAGCTGGTAGCAGAACTTGGTTGCAGTGATGTATTCTCATAATCCTCTTCAACACAGTGTCATTGCTGCCTGCCAACAGTCTAACGGTTCTAACCTGTTTGATCTCTGCCAGATGATTAAAAAGAGGTAGCACCAGATGTGGGGAAAAGCCCAAACATTATCAGTGGGTAATTGCCTGTCACATTTCAAGCTTACAAGGAAATAATAAAAAAACTCAGTTAAACAGTTTCATCCATCACATTAAAGACAACTGAACATTAAATTTGCACTGTTTTTTCTTCTTTTCCTAAATATCCAAACTGCTTGAAGGTTAGCTGTGCCACGAAATTTTTTTAGCCCAACAAAGGTGCTGCGGCGAAAAAAGTTTGAGAACCACTGGCTTAGCAGGTACAAAATACTATGTCAGCTTTGTCAACTGATGAACTGGTCTCACAATGTGGCATCGGTCCAGTGGAACAATGCAACAGGATGTTAGTCTTATCTATTGTTACTCATTGTAATTTTCATACTGAAACAAAATGATCCTAAAGACTCCATAGTATTTCTGTTTTCTTTGCTGTCTAAAGAGTATTTAATAGCAAGCATTTAAGATTGTGAAGGTAAACAAGCATGATTTGAAGGAGCTTCTAGTGGAAATAGTAGAATTAATGTCAGCATTTGCTTAAGTTTCTCTTAGCATAGTCATAATAGAAATTGAGATCTAGGATACACAGTAATTACATATTGATAATGAACAGTCTGAAAGGGAAGACTTCAGGAAAGAGGGTCCAGTGAAAGGTTACTGATTTGTTGACACATGTCAGATTGGAGAAGGAGAACTCTCTTCATGTAACATTGATGTAAAACAGTGCTGACAGTTCTGTATTTCATGTACAGTATTCTCTTACTCCCGTAAAACCCAGAAACTATGTCATTTGGTTTGCATTTTGAATATGCATAGACCCAATCATTGCAAGTGTTGACTTCAAAAGTCCCATAAATTCAATGGATCTATTCTAACAATGGGAGGAACTGTTGCTTCAATATATTGGGACTAACAATTGTATTTTGCCCTTAGAAATGTTAATGGCATGTACTTATCTGTTTGTCTTGAAGTGTTAAAAAACTGCCATTCAGTTCAACACTGAGGAATGCAGGGGGAAATTTTCCTCCTTCCTGCCAGCACAACCCAAGGAAAAATATCAACTGTTCTATCAATTTGCAAGTTGTAAACACAAGTGGGAGAAAGACAAGGGAACTCTTTACATGATTTCCAAGTGTAGTCAAATTAAGAAGCCAATAATGTACTGTTGCATTTACTATAAGCATATGGAAATTACAGAATGAATCCATGTTGCCAGTGATGTTTCAAACAAAATGGATTGCCACTGTTTGAAAAAGAGTTTTCAGATGCAGAAATTGTCCTTAATCTGCTCAATGTTGGGTTCACTCCAATTGTGGGGTGGGGTGGGCAACTTAAAACCAGTGATGCTCAAGTTCTCTTTCAGGTCTTTATATTATTCAAATGTATAAGGCATCACACTAGGTGAGGATCACTTCATGAACTTACAGTCCATCACTAGCAAGAGCTGCAGTTAGTGGATTTGGAGAGCACAGTCACTTGCCTGTATTAGTTTCAAGCTCCTGCTATGCATTTCATCCACATCGCAACACTGCAAAGTAGGAGAGGTTGAGAGATGATGACTCACCCAAGTGAGCTGCATGATTTTGTGGGACTAAACCTCAGTTCTTCAATATACCAATCCACCCCTCTGACTGTTGCACTAGACAGGCTGACACTGCACCTGCTCGCCTCCTTTTGCTCCTCCTCCTTTTTCTTCTCGTTCTTCATCTTCTTTCATTTTTGTCTTTCCTTATCCTATTCCTTGAAACATCAACTCTTAAATGCTTTCTAACAACCTCCTGATAACCTGTATGTTACAGACTTTAAGAGAGGTGCGTTATAAGGACTCAAGTGGGGAACTATGGGACCACCTTTGTACAGCTGACATTGGACAGGGACAGAACCAAGATTCTGCCAGTACTGTATATGCACATATGTCTTTCTGTAGTGCCATCTTGGCATCAAAATTTTAAACATGCAGGTGGTTCTCTCCAGATACATCTGTGTCTGTTGCCAAGCTCTTTCTTTCTAGTTACAGATTGTATATTTCTTAAAGAAAGAAAGAAAGAAAGAAAGAAAGAAAGAAAGAAAGAAAGAAAGAAAGAAAGAAAGAAAGAAAGAAAGAAAGAACATGTTAATAATATTCAAAATGACAGAACAAATGTCCTTTATGGAAAGTGAAAACTTGCATTGCTGTGCATGGCAGTGTTATAATGAAAGCTCTCTTTAAAAGTGTTCTCCCCCTCCCCTTGGGTTGTTCACCCTCCCTTTTAAGTTGTTTTTCATTGCTCATGTGTTTTTTCCTCCCCCCTCCCTTCCTTCCTGTTCAACAGGAAGGTTGATCCAAGAGAAGTTTTCTGTTAAGTAACTTAACCATAATACAGCTGTGCATGCTAGGGAAGATAATCATGGCACTGCTAATGACAGAATTCAAACTGGTTTGTTACTATGCAAACAGTGGCAGCTTAGTTAGCTACTTGACCACCTGCCTATGTTTTTCTCCTCTGCTTTTGCAATTCCAGGCAT